>JAHZNE010005063.1:0-17367 GCA_027744055.1 Callyntrura sp. NNG-2020
GTACCACAACGACGCTCCTCCAGCTCCAGTATACAAAGGTACGTCGTCGTAGGGATATTCACAGGATGTGGAACTCGAACAAAGTCTCATCGCAGTAATGATTAGTCATCACCGCAGTGAAGAAAAGGGACTGGGGAGCAAAAAACAAAGTTAATTACAGTAATACATATCGTCACGCTACAATAAGTCAATCTACAAATGTGTGTGAGAGAGCTATAGAGATGAGTAAAGCTGTATTTATCCTCTTGTCAAGACTGCTTTCGTTTTCTCCTCGTACAATAGTGTGAATAACAGATGAACTACGGAGAAGAGTTCAGCTTTTCTGGGAAAATTTTCAATGTTTTTCCAGCCACAATAGTAGCTAGTCATAGTAATCGGGTGTAAATCGGACGATGACTGATGATAATAGATGAGTCTCTGTGGCTGTGTGTGAAATTTTGCAAATTTATACGCGCTAAACACGCCACACGTCCCACAAAAAAACTCACCTTGTTTTGTTGTTGGTATCGTGCAGAAATAAAGGATGTGCGTATGATGCAGAATGTTGACGGTGATAAAATGCTCGTTACACGTTATGGAGTTTATCGACAGGGGTATGTGTCAGGTTGGGTTATATTTACATGGAGTCTAGTTCAAATACCGGACACGCACACGACGCCATCCAGCAGCCACAGTGCTATCATCGGGTTTATTGTGCAGCTGCCAAAACAAGTTTATTCAGGAAATGGTGGTTAAATTCACATTATTCAGCAGAGATGATAGAAGGACTGAAATAGATCCAATATGTCTATATCAAATATTGTCAATAAGAATATACACGTCATGTCATGTTTACTAGAATTGTATTTGTACTTACGCCAACGTTGTGATGTCATCAAAAATCACTTGTGCTGAATTTGCTATTATGGTTGATAGTTTTGATGCAAGCTATTATTGTTTGAAACAGCAAAATCTTGAAGGATTCTGCCAAACAACGCTAATCATAATTCTGGACAGCCAACGGCGATGACGGCAACTCCTCATATAACTTTTATATGTATTATTTAGATTTCGTTTTTAGCAAAATTTCCAAAAAAAAATACTGAACTGACCAAGTCCCAAACAATTTTTGTGACTTTTGGTTTCTTCCTCGCATAATCAAATGATGACTCATTACATAGGTAGCCAATTTACATTTAGCAGAGCTGCATCAGGTGCAATTTGTCATTTCGCAGAAAAAAGATGTGAGTAAATTTTCGTTTGTTTTAATTCGACAAATACATTTAGGGTCGTATACACAATTCGTAGTTAAACCTTAAGCCGGGGTTACGTCATTTACGTTAACATGGCGCTAAACCAGGTTTACGGTTAAACCTGCTTAAAACCTGCATTGTGTATTCAAACCCTTACAAACATTACATTACAGAGCATAGATAAAATTGCATTTATTTTTTCATCAAAAAAGAAGTTACTTTACGTACATTGCCGTCAGTCATGCAATGCATTGACGGAAACTTACATATTAAAAATGTTTTGTCCCATTAATATCACCATTATAAAGTAATGTATGACAAGGACAACAAAACGAGTCATTCCGCTGGCCATTATCATTCTGCAGATAACTATTTATTCCAGGGAAAAGTATAGTGACGCAATATCGACAACATTATTGCAGTTGACCTGTTTTATTTAGTTTACCGCATACACGCCCTGATATTAACAATCACAATTTTTTTACTGTGATCAACTGTCAACTTGTTAATTTGTTGGCTACTTTTACCACAAGTAGCCAACTAAGGTAAGCCGGCAGTATAACAGCACTACCCGGGAAATGCTAGAAATATACCGAGTGAAAATAGACTATGGTGAATTTAATTCTAGGGAGTTGTCCCATTTTTATGCACATATTGGCATTTCATTGTATAGTTCCTGCTGTTAAAATTGTAAAAGCATTGCATACACCCTTCGTTTTGTTTATTATGTAGGCGGAACAGAGTATTTATTATTGATGGAATAAAATAATGACTATATGACTTATAGATCACTTATATTCCAGTTTTCTGGTCATAGTCTACATACCGACGACAGCCCCGCAGCCTAGCCTACTTTTCTTCCGGTAGCTGTCCATCGTATACACAATGCGGTATGGATATATTTGTTGCTTTTTCCTTGTAAATTAAATTTTCTTATTTTCTAACAGGCGAGAGTCGTATCGCACGGTGTATACAATATACCTTTCTGGAAGAGAATTGATCGACGTAGATGAAAATCTATATAGTTCACGTTCATAAATAAATATGACTCTTTATTGTTAAGCCGAATTACATGACACTTTTAGTTGAATAGCATGTCATTACCTTACTCATGGGCAGATGAACGCAGAACGCAGTGAAATCATAGGTAAACTACTTTCATTTACAAGCTTTGGCAGTAAATAATTTCCTCCTAACAGCTTACTGGCGTTATTTTGTACTACCACTGCGTTTTAGAAGGTCAGATTAATATGTTTTCAGATAAAACAGGTTGTCGCCATGACCATGTCATTTGACCGTCAACTATGTGCGTGTAGGTAGTAGATATGTACAATTTGTAAGGTTTTAAGGTCACAGTAGTGAGCACCGAGAAAAGGAACACGTTTTATTGAACATAACGACCGGCAGCAAAAAATGGGGGACATTGAAAGAAGGCTAAAAGCTATACAATCCAGCATTTTGTTTTAAGACAGGCTCGTAAAAATTTTGCAGCACTAAAATATTAACAGCCAAGTCCAGTGGACGTGTACAAGGAGAAAATGCTGAAGAAAAGGGCTGAAACAAGGAATATGGTCAGACATATTTTCAAGTTTACTTATATCTCTTTCACATGCCCAAAGTACATAACAGCCAAGTCCAGTGGACGTGTACAAGGAGAAAATGCTGAAGAAAAGGGCTGAAACAAGGAATATGGTCAGACATATTTTCAAGTTTACTTATATCTCATTCACATGCTCAAAGAACAGTTACACTGGAAAATAATACGCGGAAAGAAAATTGCGTTGAGAAGTTTGCGGATTCCTCATCTCAACTCCCTGTATACAAACAAAATAAAACGAGACTTATTACAAAAGCTACATCGATGTATTTTGTAGCGAGGAGGGTATGCATGTGTAAAAGTAATAAATAAATTTAGTTTCGGTTATCTCTGTCCTATTTTTCTACGTCTGTAACAAAAAAATTTCAACAGACGCCCTGAGTGGAGCCAAAAGGCAGCGGCAGAGTGACAGAGCAATGCAACTAAAAGGAACCCGTCCCGTCGCCATTCCAATGTTGTCACAAGTGGTGAAATGGACTGTTTCCATAAATCTCTCGGCACAGAGAAGAGACTAGACAGAAAGAAGAAAGAGAATCTATGCCGGAGTAGTTCAGTAGTTGTTAACGACCACCTATAAAATGGTTATACAGGAAGAATCTGTCTATGACGGATCTCTACTCGGCAGCATTTTTATGCACATTATTAAATAACAGCAGCAGTCCTTATACTTTCTCACAGTTTCCCTATTGATATAAGAGTTAATAGCTCATTAAAATGGCTCAGTTATGTTTACTTATACCAGAATGTAGAGTGTTCTCACCAGGGGTAAAATGGCATACAAGCTACACCAGAAGCTATTTCTTGTTACGATATAGCTGATATTGTTGGTCTCATAGTCTCATAAAAGTAAATGTTGTGTTATATAATTATGCTTCACCTACGGACGCATGATACTGCTTTTCACCGTTTTCACCTTGTTTTAGGCTAATTAACACACTGATTTTTAGCTTTGTTTAATATTTACTTATCATGGATGAGTTGATACAAATTAGTGCTTCAAGAAAATATAACTATCAATTTAATTCAAACTTCCGTTGTACTGTTTGACTGATTTTTGTTCTTAGCAATGCAATGTTTAGATATTCAATGAAAGCATGACAGAGATACGTAAATGAAAACTGAAGCAAAAACGTAAGGTGCTTGGTGTTTCGTTGGGATGTCGTTATAGAGAATGTGCAACAAATATGCCACACCGCGTTCGTGTTTTGGTTGTACTTATTTCGCCCACCACTACTTCGTCCTTACTCCTTACCGCGTCCTTACCATTACTTTTCGCTTACATTTCTCGCAAAATCACAATTTCTCTCGGTAAATCTGTTAACACGGGGCGATGATACTGTCTCTACTTTCTGCCCCGTACCACACCGTATCAGGAGCCATTACAAGGACTTAAAATGTACAATGACTCCGGGTGCTTTTACACCTTCGAAATCAGCTTCGCGGAACTCAATGGAACAAGTTAAAGTAAAAAGTAAGCAAAGAGGGCAGACTACATGCAGGCAAAAGCTCTTTTAGACTCTCTCAAAGTGTGGTGTACTACAATGCACACCATCAACTATAGAGCGAGAGAGACAGATGCTAAGAAGTGACTTTGTTTTTTACGTAAAAAGTTATTTTACCCCGGCATTATACGCCACTTTTCTAGTTCCAATGTGGCAGAAAAGCTTTGCTAGAAAATGCAAGATTCCACAATACCAAAGGGCGTTTACCCTATTACCAACTGATACAGGACGAAACCATGTGCTCGTGTCCTTGATCGCCCTTAAAACTCTCCATTCCTAAGTTCATTGCAAGGTGGTGTAGGCGGGCAGACAAGCCGTATATATCAACTTTCTTTAAGTAACCCCACTCGTGTGAAGAACGTAAATTAAGAGGCAATCGTTTTCGTACGTACATAGAAAAAATATGAAGAAAAAATGTTAAAGCTTTCACTTTCTCACAACACCCCAAACTTGTTCTATTTTACCAAAGACCACAAAGCGTTGCTCTTGGAAATCTGGGATGACGATACTGTGATTATCGTTACCTCTTTGTAACATTTTTTCACAGGTCCATATTGTATACTCAAATTTGTCGAAGGAAGCAGTTGATTCTGAGGAAGTTGAGAGTGTGCCACCGTGGTAAAGATCCGTAATATAAAATAGGTCATGCCACACGCGATATGCACATGCAACATATGTACATAGCAACTTTTTCGGATCCACTGATATATAATCATGTCATCATAATTCATTGCGCCCATAACATTCCGGCAAACAGGGTACAGCAGTAAAGATCCGCCAAAAGGGGCGCCAGCAAGGCGGCATGATTTTGCACAGCAGCACAACATCAGAAATGAAAGGAACTATAGCCTCCTATTTTGATCAATACTTTGTCTATGGAACTACTCTTGAGTTTGCATTCAACTGCACCAACAGAGTAGACAGAAATATTAGAAATAATTCTGGAACTGCCGGACAAACACGAGAATTCTATAAACCTTTTTTTTTCTAGACGAGAGACAAACATGGAAATGGGGATTTGGGAGAGACCCTTTGCCTTTGTCGTCTGTCGCGACGTTTATAGTTTCTGTAAAAAGGAAAGTAGTTCTAGTCCATATTCCGTTATTACTGTTGCGTAGCCAGAGATAGAAATGATGCATGACTGATATCTCAGTCTGTGAGTCCGTCCGTCCTTCCGCTTATACTGAAGCAGCAAGAAATAATTATTATTTTTAGAAAAATGTTTCTATCAGTTGCTGATTAATTTATGTGTGGTCAGACATGTTTCTAGATGATTTTTCTTTTATTAAAGGATGAGACAGATATACTACTCATTTATGACCAGCTAGTTGGTGTACTATGTCCTATGTCATTTGGTTATAATCGGATCCTGTGACCATAGGCCGAACCTTATCTAATTTCAGGGAAATGAATTTTGAGATTTCGTTTTCATTTAAAAGTTACACAATATTTAAGGTATGCGTTTACTTTTTAAAAAATCTACGCATATAGGCATTACTACTACAATGAGATAAGTATATTTCTGTCAAGTTTGATTCGAGTTGGGTTGGATTACTCATTTTTGGGTCCCAGTAGGAGGTCAAAATTAAAAGTTGGCCAATATGGCTCAAATGGTACACAGCTTTGATGTTGATATACAATTAATATATAGTAGATATATCGATAGTTGGCAAATTGCAAGATATTGCTGGGAAATAACCAAGAACCTGGTTCTAATTTAAAATGTAACCAAGATTATTTACTTTATGAAGGCATTTCATGTAATTAGTTTTTTATACTTTTTCAAGTCTTGGAATTTTTATTTCTGAACATGTAATATTCTGTAATTAATTTTTGAATGTGGTCAATATAACAAACATTTGTGTCTGCCTGAGTGGCAGCGCTACCTGCTTACCTTTACAACACATTAGTTTTACATTTCCGTTTTATTTACCCATGTTGGAACGGAAACTCCATGTAAAATATCTGAAATCTTATATATAGACGCCTCCGAGACCATTACCCCATTTTCAAACACAACGTCAGCATCCTCAAGAACCTAAACTCTCTCATAAACTGCACACTTGAAGAGGTAAACAACAGCTCGTCATCACAGTTTGAGAGATGCGTTAAGTACCTAGAATAATTTTTTCCGGCGCGGCATAATAATAAGAAGGAAGTAAATAAAGAGGCTATCTCAGCTCAAAGAACAGATTCACTCGTTCAATCTTGTGGAAATTTGAAATTACCCTTTTATGGATGCGTTCTTTCTGTACGTTGTGTCTGCTTGGAGCACGTGTATAAAGTGGTATTACTATGTCGTTCGCGAATTATGAGACCGTCACAGCAGACTTACAAATGAGCTTTGTAAAAAGAATTATGGAAAAGTAGTAATAATAGTAGTAATATCATGAAAGCGTCCATTCTCGTGAAATTCTCCCGTGAACATTCAGTTTGTTTTAATAGCCAGAGCGAATCTTTCGCCTGTTTTACTGTATGACTTGGAAAAAATTTGCGTACGCCTTCACTTTTCCTTTTCGTGACACGAAGAAAGTAGTTGTCTGAGAGAAAGCAAAAACAAATGTCCGTGGAATGCTGATCGCCATCAGGATATCAACTGAGCGTAAATATGGGGTCGTTAGCCATATGGAAGGGTGTAATAACGGTATTCGTGTCAGTTGATTGTACTATAGACATAAGCGTTGTAGTAGTTCTCTGCGAATGTTAGACGCGGAGCGTTACGACCATTCATAGTTTAACGATGGAAGTGAACGGAAGTACAACAAACAAAATTTGCCTCAATTTGCCTGACTAAACAAAATTTGATTCCGTTTCCAGTTTAAGGGAAATTACATGATAGTTTGCTTATACCTACTGAAAAAGGAAACTAATAGGACAAATGCAATAATTTTGCTCCATATCTTTGAAATTGTATCGGCAGTGGCACAACACGACACGACATCGTTAAATTAGGGTGGGATGGATTTCACAGC
Organism: Callyntrura sp. NNG-2020; assembly: GCA_027744055.1. Lineage (NCBI taxonomy): Eukaryota > Metazoa > Arthropoda > Collembola > Entomobryomorpha > Paronellidae > Callyntrura > Callyntrura sp. NNG-2020. Next base: position 7,304 of record JAHZNE010005063.1, read on the forward strand.
CTTCCGCTGTTCTTCTTGGATCCATGTACGGAGAGTAAAACGCATGGCATTTTTACCATAACATGTAAGTTTACCTTGATATTGGCATTAGTTGATTTTCAAAAGTAAGGCAGAGACTGCGTACATAATTGGTCGTCAGTCATCGTCATGTTCCAGTTTTCCCAGACATTTTTACCAAGATAAAATTTGCTTTGCTAATTGCACGTATTCGATTACCTTGCAGAATGACAGGTACATCTATGTGCCAGCGTTGAAGGGGAAGGATTTGAGTTTAAGGGGAATGGGAATACAGAATACGCCTGGGTTCCAACGGATGTCGATGGGCTGAGACACTTTGAGAAAATGTGTAATGAATTCTGTGGGAATAAATGCTTCATGAGAAATACCGTTTAGAAGAATGCTCCTTGGGACAATGCCATGCTGGACAAAACGAATGCGTTTGATAGAAAAGGAGCATGTACCAAGGATAGTGGTAGGATGACCTTGTGTATTGACAAAAGTCATTGTACAAAACATGCGACACTTAGAATGATGATGCTCAGCTTGAGTGACGGAGTAATTAGCACTAATCAATGTTGAATTCGGTGAAATAAATTTTTAATGTATTTTCACCAAGGAAATGAAAGACTACGTCTTATTCAAGTTCAAGGCAAAAATACAAATGACATGCAGCAAAAATCAAAAGGGTCATTGGATCAAAATAATGGTAAAACAAGAAGTAATGTTGTCGTTGCTGTAACAATGAAAAGTTCATTATGTTTTGTAAAGTCAATCGCATGTTATTGCGCCTGGACGCACAGAGAAAGCATCGTCACAGTCACAATGCCATCTGTGGTCACCTAAGCCAATAATCAGCATTCCTCGAAAGTTTACACATTATTACTCTCAAACAGAAACAAAGATGTAAGCTGCTGCACTTTTTTGTCACCTTTGTCAGCAGTGGCATCATAATGTTTAAACATTTTATTAGCAATTGTTTTAAATAAAAAAACATCATTTCAAAATTTCAAATATGAACCAACGAAAGATTTTTGTGATTGATTCTGTTTCTCTTTCAAGAGTACTGACGGCTGTTTTTTTAAATGACCCCTTCGTCGTACAGTTCCCTGGCAATTTCCAAAATTCTTGTTTTGTACAGCGACGATTCTCCGGCACCTTCTGAAAATGCTTCAATGAACATGTCCTCCATGTTTCGAGTTTTTTCTACTTGTTCCAAATTTGTCTGACCACCCTTACGTTCCTCCTTTAGCATCATGGGAAACGTCGTCACCGCCATCATGTAGCCAACAACTTTGGCCCGATGAAATCTTCTTTGAAGCACATCTATGCTAAATTCTGGAAGCAGGTCCACCTTCAAGTTTCCACACATTTCTTGAAACTTGTCACAGTACATTTGCAGCACTTGCGACAAATACTCTCGCCGGAAGTGTACCGTGGTACTGGTGTACAATAGATACACCAAATCAGCCGTGGGACATCCGTTTCGGGCCAGTTGGAAGTCGACCATTTTCACTTTTTCAGGAACCCCGGTTACAAGATTCATTTTAAAGAGGAGATTGTTACACCATGTATCGCCATGACAGATGACCCTCCATAGGACTTAAAAGACATAAAAGCATTTTAGGTTCCATTAGGCTGGAAAACACGGGTTTGACGCTGTGCCATATACTTACCTTCATTTTCACTCGCGGTTACCATTTCTTGTGGTGGATGTCTGTGCAAACTCCAAGATTCCCTTTCGGCGTCCTCTTTTTGATCCAAAAACAGTTCAATAACCTTCCCAACTTTATCTGAAAATTTTAGCGTAGATTCACTTAAGCAGTTGCCCGACCCTAGAGCATCATCCATGGTTTTCACAGCAATTTGAACATTTTCCTGTACTATTTTCCCCCACATGACCTGGTCCTCCTGATCCAACAAGACATGTAAAAAAGGAAACTTTCCCACCAGATCGGGTTCCACTCGTTGTTGATACGCCCAACTCAGTGCGTGAATGGTAGCCAGCTCATTGACAGTCAAAGCAATGTGATCAAACTCCAAACCCTTGGCCCTCTCCATCATTTGATAGCCACAGGCTCTTCTCAAATCCTCCAACACGATAAAAATGTCTGTGGGTCGGTAAACCTTCCCTTCCTCCACCTCCGTCTCTCTCCTAAAGTCAACTGCTTTTCCTCCAATATACTGTGGAAACGCAGGCATGATTACGTCTTCTTTCGGCATGTTCAAAACTGTCGTTTGGAAGTCTACCAGACTTTTCCCCCACACGGAATAAAATGACAGTTCTTTATGGAACATGTTCGTTTTATTCAAATACACTTGCCTCCCCGGGTGTTGTGGATAACACTTGAAAAGCAAATGCCGCGTTTCTTTCTCCTCTCCACCCGCTCCTGCTACCAACAAATTCGCGGTGACTGAATAGATCACACTCATCCAGTTGTCACCAGGTTTACTACCATCCTCTATTAAATACGTTTCTACTCGACATCCCGTGATTTGCTCCACCAGCTCCTTTGGGATAGTTGGGGTGGGTGCCACGGGTGCCAGTAGTACTACAGGCTTGTCAGCAGCCATTGTCGTTTCTGAATTTTTTTTTGAAAAAAGTGCCAGTAGTACTACAGGCTTGTCAGCAGCCATTGTCGTTTCTGAATTTTTTTTTTGAAAAATAATACTAAATATTTTCAATACTCAACCTTTCTGTCTTGGAGTACTAAATTGAAACTAAAATATGTTTGCGTGAAATATATATAAGATTTACGTGTATATCATCTTGTGACCGTATCACATAATCACATCACATGCAACAACAGTAGTTAAGCTAGCAAACAATAAATAGACATTTTCCTTGTGTGATATGTACCACAGAATGAAACCATTGCATCATATTTCAGCTCATCAAAACAAATTCCTTATCGTTATCGTAAACAAATACTGCATCCACTGTACTGTTTATGTATAATATGAAGGTATGCGCAACATGTACGGAAGCATTTCAAAATTCGTGTGAGCAATTTTATTTTATCCTTTCAATCCTTTGAAAAGAGCTGTTTTGTTTTGCGTGAGTGGGTATGCTATGCTATAATAAGATTTTCAGTGGGAACCGGTTAGCGTCTGTAACTCTGTTCGCTTTCTCTCCGAAAAACGCAAGAGACAAGGAAATTGGTTCGAGAAATATAATATGATAATATGTAATGAGACATGTAATAGTAATTAAGGTAGTTAAGTTTTTTTTATTTAGGTATGCTACATATAATTCAAAAATTTAATATGTTAAATTGACAGACATGTGGCACTTTTACTGAAATGACTAGAAAAATCTCCTAAGGTCTGGTTTAGCTCAACCATACGACCATTCGGTAGGCTTCATTTTGTCTGGCTTTTCGGTCTTCTCGTCTCTCTTTGTACTCCAGTCCGGCCGCCAACGTGGCAAGAACCATGCAAACTCCGACGAGGATTGCGAATGTTTTTAAAACGATGTCACTCGGCGTGAGAAATAATTTCATGGTCCACTTTCCAGGGTTGTCCAACGGTCGGGGTACCACGACGATTTGGCTGTTGGGAATGATCTGCTTCCAACTGCGTTGATGTAGTTGCTCTTTGGAAGGAGCAATGGATACGGTTAAAGTGTCTATGAAGTTGGGGGAGTGCCCGATTCCAAACACGTTGCACGGTAAATCTAACGGCATGTGGGCGGTGCGGTAGGTTTGGACAATTACCCCAGATTCGTCAAACCCGTGAGTGTTTAATGAGTGGTAACGAACGGAAGCGCCAGGTAGTACGTTACCGTAGGGAATTCCACCAGTGCACTTTTCACATTCTTGACCAGAGAGGACCATCACTTTAAGGAAACTAGCGTCAAAGTTCATGTCGTTTTCAAACGCTTTTACGATAAATCTTTGAGTTTGGGGGGCTTGTTCGGGTCGGTCCATTGTCACCAAAAAGACATCTAACGCGCCATTTTCACCAATATCGTAAAATGATGCAGAAATGACGTCACGGTAGTCTTTGAACATTTCGAAGTTGGCAACGAAGGTACGCTCGTAACTGCACGGACTTTCCGGGGCGGGGTTGCAAGGTACGTTTTCGAACACAACTGCTCTGGTATTTTTCTTTTGAGGGGATTCAGTTACCGTTCTGAGAACTCCCAATAAATCTGGGTATCCATCCAAATTATAGTCGCCCACCCGTAGGGATAGGGAGCGAGAGTAGAATTTTTCCATGGGAAAAGCAGACGTGATGTTTCCCGGGTGTCTAGACGTGGGAGGCACTTCCGGATGAAGGAGACTCCATTGAAGTCCTTCATATGTTACCGCGCCAAGAGGCAATGGCAGGATCTTCACGGGTTCACTGAGATTTTCCTGGTACATCACAGCAATTCCAAATGTCGTACACTGAAAATTTGTACAGTATGGTAGTAAATGCTCCAACTTTCCTTTGTGTTGGAAGTCCACCAGCATTGGCTGTCCAATTACTTGAATTTGATTACCGGTGTCAGTTCTCACCCACTCAGGTGGCTTCTTAAATTGAAAGGTTGTTTTCATGTCACTGTCTTTGATGACCTCGTACGTTTCTAGGAAGTATACTGCTTTGTCTGTGGAAACATTTCGATCTTCCTGTGTTAAAATTATTAATTCTGGAATGTTATCCCCATCAATGTCTCCAAAAGCATTGGAGGATACATTCATCATGTCTCTAATAGTTTCGCGATGGTCTCCAATTACAGAAAATGGGCTGAGGTTCCACTCAAAATTGTCTCTGGTCGCCTCAGAAATCCACACCATGCGTTTTTTCTTGGCAGTCTTATTACGCTCAACAATCCACTGTTCCCCAATTAAGTCTAAAACCATGTCCCCATTCAAATCCAGTACCATAGGTTCTTGAGTTACCCCCTTGATCTTGCCTCCAGGTCCGACATCACATTCAAAAGTGTTTACATTGTAAGGATCGTTCCCTACACGAATCAAACAAAACAGTAAGTCTACAGCAGTATCGTTTCCACTTTGGTAATCTTCGTAGGTGAAATGATCTTTCCCCAGGACGACCATCAAATCCGCCACCCCATTTCCGGTGAAATCTCCCGGCCTCACTGACACAATCCTCTTGTCTTTGTAATCTTTCGTAAGATTATCCGAATGAAATGCTCTTCTCAAGTACGGTGGTTGGTCCCACGCAAAAAATATGTCAATCGCCGTCCGGTCTCTGTTCACAGCAATCATGTCCGTAAGTTTATCTGCATTAACGTCGTAATACGCCACGGGAAATATGTCGTCGTCATCGTTTCCAAAAGTGTCTTCACTCCCATCGATTCCTTTGAACTGTTGGGGTACTTCACTGAACATGTTAAGATTTGTGGCCAGGGCCCAGCCCCCACCACCTATGAAATCCCTTCTCGAACCAATAATCTCCAGCAGAAGTACAACTACTACAAGCACTGTTTTTGTAACTCCACCACGACACAAATTAATAGACCACTTCATTTTTATTTTATCTTCACGATCCCATAAAAATCGTAGCCAAAATATCACGGCATTGCCCAAAATAGGCACATTTCTTTACAATTCCAATCGATCCTTCAACAATTGTTGATTGTGTTTATAACGATAAATATTTAAATACCCGTGTACTCAAACTGTACCAAGAAATAAGGAACATTCCAACAAAAATATTTATGTGTCCACACCTTTTCTTGATAATTGACCATTTCTCTATATTTATTTACAATATATTATTTGCAAGTACACAAAACTTAATGTTGTATCATCCACGATATCTCCATTCCATGAATATCATCCTTGTGTGAGGTTGGTTCTGACGGCGACTGTCAACAGTTATTATGCTGATAAGGTATTACATTTCCACTACGCATGACGGCACATTGATAAGATCACCCTAACCAGTCACCAGTATAGAACATTGAGCAGAATATTAGCCTATTTTGTATGTTGGCTTGTTGACGTTGACTCCTTCGCTTTTATGGCAAAGTTTGCAAGTGTGAAATAAAGTAAGATAGAAGCTCTCGGAATTGGTTTAAAAATATTCATCAGCGATGCTTATGGTTACTCTGATAATTGATAATGATAATATTTAATATGTACGATAGGAAGGGATAAAAGGAGCACAACAGTGACAGTAGAATTACAAAACGGATTGATAAGCAACAGCACAGATGAATATAACAGGTTGTTGGCTAACAAGGCCAGTGTGTGACGTAAAGACTAAAGACTTGCATTACACGAAGAATATACAGTTTAGTGAGTTGGGCTATAATGGGTAGTAATGGGAAATTTTATAATTTATTAGGTGGATTCGTCTTTTTGTATTTTATATAACTTTCTTTAGAAAGTTTTTGAATAAAAAAACTTTAAAAGTTAACAGTAAAAGAAGCGGTAAAAGTAAAAATACGAAAAATAAAGTCAACTGACGACGTCGAGGAACATTCTAAATAACTAAATATTAGCGAAAATTATTTACAGACAATAGCAAAGGACATATTATATGTCATGCGAATTAAATTAGTCCAATAATTGAACTAAATGATTTTCCCATAAAACCCAGCTTCTAAAACCCACGAAGTTTACAATGTCTGAATGGCAGTGCACAGTGGAATAATCTAACAAGAGTTTTCCAGTCACTCTAGCATTCATTTCATTTACGTATATATTACTCATATAAAGGCAAAAAACAACAGCCGCATCCGCCCTCATTAAGCGAAATGGTAAACCTTCAAATATGTGTAATTAATTTTTATGCAATACTACTTCGATTAAGTTTTAAGTCATGTATTGTGAATATGATAGTAACGTCACGTGGTTTTAGCGCACCATTTTTGTCAAACAGTTTGTTTATTGCTGATACTTTATTTGCTAAAAACATCGTCAGAGTAACCTCAAATTACCCCTTCATCATACAAGTCCTCAACAAGTTCCACAATCCATTCTTGGTACAGAGTCGAGCCCGTCACAGCTGCCGAACAAGTTTCCTGGAGGATCCGGTCCATGGTCAGAGTGTGGTTAGCTGCTTGACCAACACTGATTTCCGCTGCCTCAGAGTCACCGATCAAATTAAGTGGCAAACTTATCAGAGCAATTAAGAGTCCCAGGAGTTTAGCCTTATGAAATCGGCTTTGTAAAGACTCTAACCGTAAATTAGGTAGGGGGTCTACATTTAATTGGTTGCAAATCTCTATAAATTTGTGAACGTAAATTGTAAGACAATTATTTAAATGAGCGTGGCGAAAGTCCCGTCTGGTGCTGGTATACACCAAACATGCTAAATCCAGGGTGGGGCACGCTACTTTCGCTAGGGGAAAGTCAATTAGCACCACTACTTTTGGACTTCCACTGATTTGGTCATATCGAAAGAGTAAGTTGTTGGTCCAACAGTCCCCATGACAAACTACCCTCCATGGTACGCCTGCCGCGGAGCCACCTACATGAAATAAAGATCTATATACTGTCGACATTAACCTGACTCACTTTAAACCCGTACCTGTCATTTCGCCATTGTCAGATATCCGTAGTAAATGAGCCAACTCCTGTTCAGTGGTGGCGTCCTGTTTTGAAAAATGTCCCAAAAGAGTAGGTCCTTTCTCCAGAAAGTGAAGTAGGGCTTTACTCAGCACGTTGTCCTTTCCTTTCACAGCGTCTAGAACAGTAACCGCTTGCATCGTATTTTCCTTTAGCAAGCCCAACCACATGTTAGCCTTCTTTTGACTTCTAATTCTCGTCAGAAACGGATATTTTGTGACCAAGTCGCCACCATTCAGAATCTTTTGTCTGTACGCCCAGCTCCCGGCGTGTAAGGTGGCCAGCTCTAAAAAAGCCAGCTTTACATGATCGCCATCCAGCCCCTTAGAACAATCCGGCATTTGAAATTCCAGTTCTTTACGCAGATCCGTCATCAAAATGAAGTTGTCCAACGAACTACATGCTTTCCTCCAATTTTCTCCTTCACTTTTAACATCCTCCCCGCCTTCCCCCGTTTCCGCGTAATTTACAGCATGGCCCCCATGATAGGGGGCAAGACCCAACCTCTCGTTAGCTTGCTGCAACATCCGATTTAGATCGGGAGCTAACTTCGAATAAAACGCCAACTCGTGACAAAAATGGTTTGCTGTGTTGATAAATTTTTGCCGTGATGGGTGGTCTGGACAACATTTTATTAAATAATGCCTGTTTTCGCCCGACAAAGAATCTTTCACTTCGATCGAATACAAATCGCTCATGTAATTGTCTCCAGGCTTGCTTCCACGTCCTACAGAAAAACTGTCTATTTTGTATCCCAGTTGTAATTCCAAGAATTCAGCGGTGATTCCACTTTTTAAAGTAACATCCTCCTCACACGCAGTTTTCTCACAACTCTCTATTTTTTCCGCCATCTCTACCGGTAGCAACGTTATCTTCCAATTCCAATGCTACCATACCCTTTTGTTCATGTAAACTGAATTATTACAAATGGTATGTACCGCAAGATACAGTATCATCCTTTCGTTTAAATTCCCTAGTATGTTTTCCCTGGAAACCTCTCTTTCATGACGCAACGCCGGTGAAGGTGAGACATCAGCAACGAGTAATCAATCATCAATCATGTAGCGTGCGAGATAATGCCTACATCATATTCAGTACCACTGCTGTCGGCATTGTGTATCGCACACTACGGACAATGACATTACCTAAATTTAAATGTGCATATATGTATGTACATACACATGTTGTTATGGCTTGTGCATCAAATCATCAAAACTAGCTCCTTATCCCACAATCATCCTAAAATCAAAACTTTTTTTCCTGCAGCTGCTTTTCTCCCTTTGAATGCTACTGCAACTACTACTACTGTTGTGATTGCTTGTGGCACTTTATCTCGTCCTGTTCAACACTGTCACCATCAAAAAAGCATTTGTTGTGTTGTATGTTTTTGTGTGTGCCTACCATTATAATAGGTACATTCCCATAAACCTGCCATTTACACGAAAAGAGTGGTTGTTGTTCTGAAAAGTAGAGCAAGCATAAAAAAAACTACACATACAACACACCTACTCTCGCGGAACTGCCACGCATGTCCATATAGTCGTTGAACATTTATTATCTCAGCAGAAGGGCATAATATATACCATTATTCGTTGTTTCCTTTCATATCAAAAATTTCTATTCAAAAAGTATTATGATGATGAGTATGATGGTCATTGACCATGTTTGAGACGTTTAGTATTGACACTATACCGGTCCGCAGGGAATTAAGTTTTTTGTGTAGTGTTTTTGTTTATGAAACATCCTTTTTAATAGGTGTAACCGGTTGAGAACAAATTTACCAAGGGCAATAATTATGTACATGTGATTATCATTTCGATATTACAAATATCGCCCCGAAATTATTATTATTGAAATTATCCCTCCCAAGCAGTAGTAATCCAGCATAATCCAGTTTTATCCAGGAGCGGTATCATATTGTAACCTACTTTTCTTCATTGCTTTGCCATTTCCATTTCCCGGAATGGGAATAAAACTCGTTTCCACAGCATACACGACACACACACGCACCTGTGCAATAAGCTACTCCTCTCTCTGGCGTAACATTTCATTTCCGCGTTATTTTCCGAGAACAAGGTTATTATTGTGAAACTCCGTCACTCGCAAAAAATGTTGTATATCGACTATACCATCTCTACACAAAATTACTCTCACGCAATTTTCCCCTAATTTCCAATTTCCACGCGGACAAGATACATATACGTAAGAGTGTACGTGGAGGGGCATTATCACCAGGAAACCAACGAGCAGAGAGAGGAAAGTTTAGAAAGATTTGAGGGAAACGATGATGATTGTAATAATAACAAAAGCGCATAAAAATAAGCCCATGTGCCGTTGTTTTCTTTGGTTTTGATTCCCTGGCTAGATGGCAATGATCCTTTTCTTTTGGCAAAACAGAGGACAAAGCCCTCTCAATCAGGCAGCATATATTCTTCATATTTTTTTGTTTATCTGGATCGATGCATGTGATAAATACAGTGTGTGTGTGTGTGTGTGCGTTATGTGAAACACGTTGTTGTTACTATGCCTATTATTCTTGCA
>JAHZNE010005064.1:0-12099 GCA_027744055.1 Callyntrura sp. NNG-2020
CAATGTATTCCTCTTACACAGTCTTTACTGCATCAAGACTCATTTGCTAGAGATTTTTGAGAGCGATAAGTGAGCGGACGATTGCTATTCTTCTAACAGAAAAATATACAATGACTGTCAAGTTGTTGACAATGTAAGAAGTCATGCTGCAGATTCGTTTTAGAACAAGAATTTTTATCCGTAGAATATGTAATCCATTTTTACTACTCTAAGCCAAGTTTTTGCACTAAACAAAAATAACTTTTTGAGCATCACTTTTCATCGCATTTTGCTAACATATTGTGCATTTTTACCTGGTTATATTAAAGAAATAACGTAATCTTTAAACGCCTGAAACGTATGTATCACCTTTTACAAATAAATTTATCTAGGAATTGTTGATTCAACTTGAGGAATATCTTTATCACGCAAAACATATACTTAGTTACACCATTGTCTTTTTGTTAAATACAACAATTTGTGCAAAAAATAAATACAAAGTAAAATGTTAAAATCAAAAGAACAATGGTCCCCCGGGGAAATAGCTGGTTATCATGGACATACCTCCTTATTCGTATCCTTCTAGTTGTGAAGTTGTTCAGAGTTGGAATGATTGGTAACCCTCATTCTCCCGGTCCACCTGGCTTTGATCATATGGTAACTTTCTATGTAGTTGCCGCTGATTTGCGTCAGTAATCAGTGATTGAGACACCGGCTACTTGAAAATGAGTGGACCAAAAAGTACTTTTTGGTGTAAGCGGCAAAAATACAGACAAACAAAGAAATGCACCACGCAGCTATATTATAAGTATCGTTCGGACATCACGTTTACATCAATGTAAAAATGGAAGTATGAGTACTACACGATAAATCATTTAGACAAGAGCCATTTATAGTTTACTAGTAGAGTGGATCAAAGCTGATAGTGATATTCGTGTGAGGTAAACCCACTATATAATACAGCGACGGTCCTACAGTGGCCCATTTGTGGAAAGTTGACGGAGCATTTTATTCTGAAAGACTTTTTTTTTAAAATTCAAAATGATTAAATATTTCATACTTTTCCTTTGTTTTGCCACTACGGCGATGTGCTTTGCACTACCGCCTTTGCCTGTTGGAGGTGGCTCTAATTTAAAACTGGCGAGGTCTCCCGGAACTTACGAACTCGTGCGGCTAGGTGAGGTGAACAACAAGACGTACTATGCTGAGAACACCGGCTATACGGTAAAAAAACGTTTCCAGTATCATGGTTGGTATGACCATACCATTGAAAATATTTTTAATATCATATACCTTCTGCCATTTGAAATCACAGAACTGGACACAAGCAAAAGCCCTGTGTGAAAAGCCAAGACATGATGCTGGCGACCATTGAAACTGAGGCAGAAGTCAAATTCTTGAGTGGGAATTTTCCCCCGGGCGATTTTGATATATGTAAGGTTTGCAAGAAAAAGTACTGTCATTCTTGGACTCTGTATCGGTTCACTACAAAATGATTTCCATTCTATTAGTGTATTGGACCGCTGCTCAGGATTCCCAACTGCTGAGTCAGCTCCGGTGGAAAAAGGGAGATGAACAAACAGAAATAACGGAGCAAATCCCACTTTATATAACGGACTTTGTTACCCCACCATTGTCCTGTGGAGTGGTATTGAGTTTCTTTGGCAACTTATCCCTGAATTTGCTCCCTTGTGGATATTCGGATTTTATCACTGGGACCCTATGCCAAACTAAGTAAATTGTGGAGCACAGTGTCGTAATAAACATATAAAATAAAGCAGAAAATTATCGTATCTAGCGATTCGGGGTTTAAATAAAATATCGGTGTATTGCCATTTGGGGAAACGATAAAATAATATTGACTGCAAAAAAGATGTATATGATTCCTTACACATTCTTGTGCATCCCCCCATCTAATTTTATGTATTCCGCATACACGCCAAAGTGTCACTTGTAAAAAAACAAACGTTTTAATGCCAGGGACGTAGTTATAAACCGCAAGTACACTCTCGCCGCTTTCGCTATTCCCCCTGCGTTTATCTTGTTTTCTTTCTGAAGGTCAGTATCTATTCTATTCTGGACTCAGCTTAAATACTGACCCTGAAACGCCGTAATATCTTCATCACAAGTGCGTACATATTTTTCCTTCATTAAACGAGAGGAATATACAATCCTGGCGAAATATTTGGTTTTCTACAATATGCCACAGTTGTTTAGCGACCAGGTGTGCCATTTTTATCGACAGAGTAATTATTTCATTTTTAATTTCGCTGAGACAATATTTTCACTTGACGAAAATGAGTTTTTGATAATTACTTTTCCACGTAGGCTCCTAATGGATTGCACACTGGCATCTGATAAGATAGGGGGAACATGTGATGTGGTACAGATCCTCCAAAGTGCGCACCACCTTTTACAAATACGTTCACCAACGAATGAATATTTAAATCCACTTGAATCCATGGGTGGGCTTTCAATGTGATCAATATACCTGAAAATAAAAGGGTTGCACTTGTAAACCATGTGGCGTTTTAGCCATTCCACAATATAATTTGTATTTTCTACTTACCCGTGTTACATTGCTAACTGCCGTATTTTATAAACAAGCTATTTACAACGTTTTTGAGCTTTAAACTTTTAAAATGCCAAAAGGAGGAAGGTGGCCCAATACAACTCCGTCAGTACGGCGATGTGGATCCGAATATTTCCTCCCCAATTTTATTATTGTTTACTTTGAATTTGCCTATTGGACTTTTCTGTGTCCCTTCCGATTTGTAAAAAGTAAGAAAACTCCCCACAAGTACGAAATTGCTTCCCACTTCCTGCAAAATATTGTTTGCGCCCTTTACTGCATGTCGGCCAATATTTTTAACTTTTTCTATCTTGTTCATCGCGTCATCAGTGCGAACAGCCAAGAAGACAGGGACGCTCCGCTCTATTTCAGCTTGGTGTGTCTAGCGTTGGATAGTGCAATAACGTTAGCTTTGCAACGAGCCTTTTGGTTCCGGCGGCACACCTTTCTTAGCATTCTCAGTTTGTTGACCAATAACAAAGAAATATTTCCGGAGGGAAATCCAAGATGGTGGATGATAAAACCATTTTACGGCTTGTACTTACTTTCCAGTTTCCCTATTGTGGCGTATGATGTTTATCAGACATACCTGCGCCCTGCGTGGGATACAGATTTTGTTAATGGGCAACGAGCAGCTTGGCTTCTACCCTTAAAAAGGGTTAATGAAACAGAGGTCGTTGACCTCATAGCCACTTTTATGACAGTAGTCGCGTACGCAAACACGACAATATTCGATTTTGCGGCTATTGGGGTGGGGCTGCTATGTCCAGTTTTGACCGTTTTCTCAGCTTCCCTCGCTTTCCGAAACTTTTTGGAAGGTAGGGACGTAAACCAGAAAAATTGGGGTACATTAAGACACACTATATCTCAATCTAGTACTCGTTTAAAGTGGAATGAAGTTCATAGCGCGTACAAAAGCATCAAACGACTTTGCGGTGAAGTTAGCGTTGCGTTTGGGACGGTGATGGCCTGGTTTGTGGCTAATTTTGTGGTGGTGGAATCCCGACATTTGGATAATGTTTTCTTTAAACCCGGGCTTTATGTGAAGATTTATGTGGTGATTTACTCATCAACCATTGTTATGGCTTTTGTTCTCTCGGCTGAGGCGGTGACAAACGTAGGAACATGATTTGTTTTGAAATCATACCCATTAGTTAACTTGTTTTATAACTATAATATATTTTATTTCTTAGCAATAAATTTTAACTGCGCAAAAACACAATATTATGTACGTGTTATTTCAGATTGGTTGGCTATTGACGTGGATGTCCACCCAGGACCACTTTAAAACCATTCCACAGGACCAAGCTCGTTTGGTGATAGCCGAACTCTCAAATCGTGCAGTTGGTATACGGATCAGTAATAGGTGGACGGTGACGTACTCAATGCTTTGGAATGTGTGTTTTATTATGATAATTTACGTTTAGGAAGGTAGTTTAAGAGTGTCAACAATGGTGCTTTTCCTGTTTTAGCTCCTGGCTACAGTTGTGACCTACTTTGTAATTTGTATCGGGGTAAATTGAAAGGATGGCGGGAAAGATTAGTTCTGGAAGTAGGAATCTTAAGGTCGTCCGGGTTGGTGAGTAACATATTTACTTCTTGAGCCTTTGGGCATTAATGTCGGTTCATTGATTTAATTATCAAAAACTTATCATCTTCCCACTTAAAATATGCAGTGCATTAGTTTGTACATAACACATGCATTTCATATTGACGTTACCAATGGTATTATTAAATTTTTATTATCTTCATATGCTAACAATAAAGGCCCATAATCCTCAAAAATATACTGCAGTTCTAAAGTTGCGATTTTATTCAATTTTGAAATGATATGAGATTGATTTTCATTTTTAATTGATGCAAAAATGTTCTGAAGGCACTTATATCGCCTTTTTTAAATTGGAAAATTTTATTTCTCATTTTTTAGGTGGATGGCCAAAAGCAAACACATTTTCAAGTAATGTACAACACAAATAATTATATTTACTGGCCAACTATGTAATGCCCGAATTAGATCTAAGATGATGGAATGGCGGAGGTGGGTCGGCTTTAGGGAGAAGAAACCTCACGGAGACTTGAACCTATGGTTATACACCAGGTAATGAGTCCCTCTCTGATTCCTAACACACTTCACCAACTATACCTACTATTCCCATGTTAATATGCTACTTCTCACATTTTATACTAATAACGACTCATGTTGATGTCACAACTTTGGTACATAAAGCTCCCAAAAAGCAGAAATAAATATCGTCCAAATCTTATAAAAATGTAAACATGTAGAGAAGCGCGTCATTCAATGCGGCAGTGAAAACTGTTACTACATAAACATATATTCTTATTTTTACAAGTAGTTCAATTTAAAAATATCAATTGAAGGAACATGAACAAGTTTAGCAGACACAGCCAAGGTGAAAAAAACTATTATAGAAAGTTGTATAAACATGTACTTGTTCATAATGTGAGTATTTAATACTTTTATAGTTCATTCAAAATAGTATACCAAGGGAGTGTCGTCAAACACGTGCTTTAAATGAGAAATTAAACTTATTAGAATTGCGATTGCGACATAAGAAATAACTGCCTTTTGTAAATATGTTGACAATATAATGTTTAAAGCAGCAGCATTTCTGCATATTTAAAGACATATGAAATTTTATTTATAGCTGAAGATACCAGAAATTGACACATAACCAGTCTCACAATGCCGCCGAAGAGACATACAAATTTTCTCCCAAATTTCACTGTAATTTACTTCAACTGTATCTATTTCAGTTGTCTCTGTCCCTTCCGATTCATTAATACCCCAAAAACTCCAAAGTGCTATGAAATATCATCCAACTTCGTCCAAAGCATCGTTTGCTTTCTATACTCCTCGTTGGGTAACCTCCTGAGCCTTGCCAACATTATAAAAGACATTGCCATTTTAAGCAAAAAGGAACGTGACGCTTCCTTATACTTTAGATTATTATGCCTTGTGTTGAACCTCCTGGTAAATTTGGAAATTCAACGAGCATTTTGGTTCCGGCGGAGTGCGTTCCTTAATATTCTCAATTTGTTGACAGACGAGAGGGAGCAATTTCCCGTGGGAAATCCAAGGTGGTGGCAAGAAAAGGCATTTTTCCGTGTATACCTCGCAATTGGTATTCCCGTCTTAATTTACAGCGTTTATGACACATACCTAACTCCAAAATGGGACGTTGAATTTGTTAACATGCAGCGTAAGGCGTGGTTCCTTCCCTTGAAAAATAATAACGAGACGGAGATTGTTGACTTCATCCTACTTTCTACAGCGGCAGTGGCGTTTTCGCACGTGACCATATTTGAATTTGCAGTTATCTTTGTAGTTCAACTTGGCCCAATATTCACCCTATTCTCAGCTTCACTCGCTTTTCGAAATTTTCTTGAGGAACGTAACCGTTTTAATAAATCGTCTGTATATTTAAGATGGGAGGAATTGAATTCCGCGTATAGTAGCGTGAAACGACTTTCTAGTGCTGTAAGTCTGGCATATGGAACGATGATGACGTGGTATATGGCTAATTTCGTGGTAGTTCAAATTTAAGATGGGAGGAAGTGAATTCCGCGTATAGTAGCGTGAAACGACTTTCTAGTGCTGTAAGTCTGGCATATGGAACGATGATGACGTGGTATATGGCTAATTTCGTGGTAGTTCAGTCCCGATATTTGGATAGTGCCTTCTTTGAACTGGGACTGTACATGAAGATGTATGTAGTGGTTTACACATCCACAGTTGTGTTGGGGCTCATCCTCTCGGCAGAGGCGGTAGTAAATGTAAGGCCACCGTATGTAGCATATATAATCTTACATTGGCTTCGCAGTGTCTAGGGAAACGATCCTTACAGTTAACCCATGTAATCCGTCGTGTTTACTTTTAGGTTGCTGCTATAAAGGACTGGATGACCACAGGGTATAATTTTCAAACTGTTCCGCGGGAACAGGCAAACTTAATAATTGCGGAAATCTCAAATCATGAAATCGGTATTCGTTTATGCAATAGGTGGACCGTGACGTACTCGATGCTGTGGAATGTAAGTCATATTTTTAAGCGTTACGCAAGCACATCGTGGCTTAACAGTTTTTGATAACTAATTAAGTGATAGACTGATTTGTATTTTTGTTGTAGGTTTTAGCTACGGTTGTGACCTATTTTGTTATTTGTATGGAGTCGACACAAAAATAAATTTGAGAGAAATCGATTCGCTGCTTCGATTCCTTATGTATTTTCTTGCATATTTGTACAACAAGTGTTGATGTCTACGTTCACATTTCACAACCAACAAATTATTACCAGGCTCCCGTCAAAATGTTCACGAAATAAAGTGTAAAGGCGATCACTTATTTGTTGGTATCGTCGTGCATACAGATCTATTTTGAAAAAATTGACTTTCCTCCGGATATTACAATAAGATACATGTAACTCTCATCCCCTAGTTCCGCTTACTACAATAATAGGTTACTTTATACGCCGTTGGTGCTGCTGTGCGTAAGCAATCAGTTACTGAGACACCGGCTACTTGAGAATGACAGGACCAAAAGCACTTTTTGTTGTAAGTGCCAAAAAAGTAGAAAAACAAACAAGCCGACGACGCTGTCATATAATGAGAAGTGTTAGAACATGACGGTTTATTCATTGTCAAATCGGAAATATTCGTACTACACGTTTAATCATTTAAGTAACGATATATAAACTGTAATTAATGTAGATCAATGCCGATAACGGTATTAGTGCAAGGGAACCCGCCTATAAAATACAGCGACAATCGCACAGAGTTCACTTGTGCGGAGTTGACGGAGCATTTTATTCGGAAAGATTAAAAAAAATATATTTAAAAATGATTAAATACTTCATGTATTTCCTCTGTTTTGCCAGCACGGCGATGTGCTTTTCTCTACCACCTTTACCGGTTAGAGGGGGCTCCAATGCAAACCTGGTGAGGTCTCGCGGAACTCATGAGCTCGTGCGGCTAGGTGAGGTGAATAACAAGACGTACTATGCTGACAACATCGGAAACATGGTAAAAAATGTTCCTCTTATCATGTTCAGTATCATCATGTATTCAAAGTATTTTATTGCCATTTATCTCATACCGTTGAAAACAACAGAACTGGACACAAGGAAAGTCCCTGTGTGAAAGTCAAGGCATGGTGCTTGCGACCATTGAAACTACGGCAGAGTTTCAATTCTTGAGTGGGACTTTTCCTCCGGGCGATTTCGACATATGTAAGGGTTACCCTAAAAGTTCTTAAATTTTTAGATTATTTACGCAATGCCTGTTACTACAAAGAGATTTTCATTTTACAGTGTATTGGACCGCTGCTCAGGATTCCCAACTACTGAGTCAGCTACGTTGGAAAAAAGGAGATGAACAAACAGAAATAACTGATCAAATCCCTCTTTGGGTGACCGACTTTGTTACTCCACCATTGTCATGTGGAGTTGTAATGAGTTTCTTTGGCGACTTATCGCTGAACTTGATGCCTTGTGCACAGGAATATTTTCTCATTGGGACCCTTTGTCAAACTGTGTAACTGTGATAACGCAGTGCGTTGTCCCAGTTAGTTACATTTCTACAAATATATAGAAATAAATCTGAAAATAAACCTGTTTATAATTTTAAACTTGAGATGTAAGTAAAATACCGGTGGTATGCTATTACAGGAAATGTTTAAATAAAATTGTTTGCAAAAAAGAGCATAAAATGATAACGTACAGATCTTTGTGCATGCGCATATTTAATTTTGTGTATTCTGCAAACATTGAGTTATCTTCTCTCCACAAACAAACATTCAAATGTCGATATATATACCATGCAAACACTCTTGTCCCATTCGACATTCCATTTTCGTTTTATCTTTTTCCGATATGAAGGTCAATATGCATTCCCTTCTTGAGTGGCGTTAAAAATAGCAGTATCAGTAATTTGCAGAAGTTTGTAGGGCACGATAAGTGCCTAAATGTTTTCCTCATTCAACACCATTAATATAAAATACTCACAAGACTTTGGTAATGTTGAAGTAAGCAATAATTATATTATGACAAGGTGTACCACTTGTATTGACAGAATAATTAATCCTTCTTGTTAAGTAGATGATCCATCATCTTTAATTACTGGATCCGAGGCACTGGTATGCAAATTGGAAAAACCAACATTAAATGTCGTAGTGGGTGTGTTCCTTGTCTCTTCAGGATCACTTAATACTTAACGTATATTACTCAAAAAACAATTATTGGTGTAAGCGGTATAAGATACACACAAACAAGGAAGCCGATAAGTAGATTTTCATGTAATAAAGTAGTGCATTGATTTCCCTGTTGGTCCCCATTTAAAAGGGAGGTAATGGCACGACACGTTAAACTAATTAAGTTATAACAAGTTACAACTAAGATGAATTGATGCTGATAGCGGCACACGTTTGAAGTAACTTTCCTATATAACACAGAGGCAATCAAGCGCAACCGTATTATTTAAACTCGACGGAGCATTTCCTTCACATTTGGGAAGTTTTAAGACAGTTTATTCTAAAATGAACAAATTTTTCATTCTTCTCCTTTGCTTCGCCGCTACTGCGGTGGGCTTTTCCATTCCCCCTAGGCCTGTTTTAGGTGCCTCTAATTCTAATCCAGCAAAGTCTCCAGGAACGCACGAGCTTGTACGTGTAGGTGAGGTGAACAACAAGACGTACTATGCTGACAACGCGGGATACGTGGTAAAATAGATCTCCCAGCATTTTTACTTGTTTCACTATGTATTACGAAATATTTTTGATTTAGTTTGAGGGGTCTCATATTACAGAACTGGACCGAAGCACAAAACGTCTGCGAAACTCAAGGCATGGTTCTAGCGACCGTAGAAACGGACGCAGAATTCCAATTTGTATATGGGACTTACATTCCGGGTGTCTTCTTTAAATGTATCGGTTACACTGAAATAGTGTTGAAATATAAATCGATTCATTGACGGTTAGGTACAAAATGATTTTTAACTTTTTTAGACTATTGGACCGCTGCGCAGGATTCTCAGCTGTTGAGTCAGTTACGATGGAAGAAGGGAGAGGGAAGGGAGAACCAGACCGAAATAACTGATCAAATTAGACTTTATAGGACCGATCTTGTTACCCCACCACTGTCATGTGGAGCTATCTTAAGTTCCACCGAATGGATGTATTTAATACCTTGCTCGTATAATGGAGATTTTGTTGGTATTCTTTGTGAAACCGTGTGAGTTGGGATCATCAGGAGCAACGCAAAGCCATAATGTACTTTAATCAAATATAAATCAGGCAAATATTTGTTCTTATAGCATTAAATATCATTCGGCAAATAAAATATAGGTATACTACGACTGGGCAGAATGTTTGAATGAACTTGTGTGCCAACAAGGACGTATATGCGAGCATGTATTTCCTTGTGCATCCACTTATCTTATTTTGTGTAATCAGTAAACAAAAGTTGTCAACTGTAAACAGGTAAGCATTAAATGCCCTGGTCAATACTATCATTCATGTTAGCAGACCCAAGGAAATGGGAAATCCAAGGTGGTGGCAGGAAAAGACATTTTTCCGTTTATACCTAGCAATTAGCATTCCCATCTTCATCTACAACGTTTACAGCACTTACCTGACACAAACATGGGATGTTGAATTTCTTAACGAACATCGCAAGGCTTGTTTTCTACCCTTGAAAAATAATAACGAGACGGAAATTATTGACTTCATCCTGCTTTCCACAGCGACAGTGGCCTTTTCATACGTGACCACATTCGAATTTGCAGTTATCTGTGTGGTTCAACTTTGTCCAATTTCCACCGTTTTCGCGGCGTCACAAGCTTTTAGAAAATTTCTGGAGGAGGATGATGACGCCTATAGGTACGTTTCAACGAAATCGCACGTCAATATAAACTGGAAGGACGTTTATGCCGCCTATAATAGCATGAAACGGCTCTGCAGTGCAGTAAGTGTGGCATTTGGAACGATGATGGCGTGGTTTTTTGCAAATTTTGTGGTACTTCAGTCCCGGCATTTGGATGGTGCCTTCTTTGAGCTGGGAGTGTATATGAAGATTTACGTGGCTGTATACACATCCACAATTGTGTTAGGGTTCATTCTCTCGGCAGAGGTGGTAGTGAATGTAAGAATATCATGTTGCTTTTAATCTGTGGAATAAGCCAACTGATTTGTATTTATATAGCTACTTGTAGGATATTAAGCATGAAATATCATATATCGACACATTTACGTTTAATTCTAGATTGGTTCCTTGAAGGTTTGGATGTCAAAGAGGGACAATTTCCAAACCATTCCACGGGACCAAGCTAATCTGGTAATTGCTGAACTATTAAACCGAGAAGTCGGTATACGTCTTAGCGATAGGTGGACTGTCACATACTCGATGCTTTGGGATGTATGCAATAACTTTAGAAGTTACTTTAGAAGAACAGCACGTTGTAGCTGTTTAATTTGAATTAAATCACATTATTATGGTTCTTTGGTGTTATAGGTATTAGCGACGGTGGTGACGTATTTTGGGATTTGTATTGCGCCGACCAAAAATAAATTGTAAGAAGACAGCTGCAACTCAGAGGAACTTTTAAAATTAAATTTATTTGATATTTGGTGCTTTCCTACATATTTTGACAACATATTTTGACGTCATCATATAATAATAATAATAATAATTGAGATTTATTGTCACATAGTTTCCTCGAGAGGTAGATTACCCTTAGGTGACATATTAATACTTATTTACAGCATGTTACATTAATATACTGGTTTCTGTTTCCAGTTGTTCATATATCAGATAGGACTTTATTAATTACATCGGTAATACATGAGTAGTCGCATGTGTCGGTATGACTACACTTTATATTGATATACTCAGATTGAAGGGACAGGATATGTGACATTAAATAACTTTTAAAGGTTTGAAAATCGTTTAGATGACTAGTGACAGTTTCGGGTAGTTGTAACCAGTTATTTACGCTTATATACTTGAAGGATCGTTTACCCCACAAGGAAAACACTTGGACTGACTTGTGAGAGTTAGTCAGAGGTGCTGACTCAAGGTGAAATTTTACATATCAATAGTTAAAACTTATAAATCAAATTTAGGGTCCTTGGATGCTTAAAATGAATAGGTGTATGTTGATTTGAACATTCAATTTACGCAAATAAGACTACAATGTGACATGCTGAACTGTACATTCTCCGCAAAACAAAAATATTTCTACTGTTGTTTACATCATACAAAATAATTTGAATTGTGTTCCGGACGTTATCAGCTAATATATTTACGAATTACTTGTATTGAACAACATAATCAAATCATTGTTGCCATGTAAAATTTTTTGGGTAAATCTTATTTGGGTAGACCAAATAATTAATATAATAGATATAAGATAAGTAACAGACGGGACTCCGGTTCCTTAGTTGACACATAATTTGAATTTGCGTCTTGGTATAATCATTTAACTCTTTATAGACACACGAATCAGGTAGTATGTAAGGGAAATGCGTATTGACGGCCT
>JAHZNE010005065.1:0-18071 GCA_027744055.1 Callyntrura sp. NNG-2020
GTTCCACAGTGGAACAGAACAAAACAAACAATATATATTTTTCTTGAAAAAGATGGAACAAGAACAGAACAAAAGAACAATATCAGCAACACTGATGCAAACCATTGCACGTTAACCCAAAGAAGCATCAGTAGTAAGAATAAGAAATACGTATCAAATACGTAGAACGTTTTCATATCGGTGACAGTGAGTACTACCTACATGTGCTTTATATAGGTACCAACTAACGAGGAGGTTTCAGGAACCTTTCCTGCTGGAACTCCACGATCTGGCATTTTTACTGGGTAATCGAAGGCTCGCCACTAGCCATAATAAATTCAGAACAACAGCTTCCAATGCAAGTGGCTTGAAGGTATCATAGATCACTGGACGCCACGTGTGTGGCCATTCGAGAAAAAATTTGTGCCCATTACATTCTAAGCATTCTATTACACCGTAAAATGCCGTAAAATCGTGGAGTTCCAGGAAGGTAGGTCCCTGAACCTGAACCCTCCTAGTAAAACTAACAAGGAAAAGTTTTGAACTGCCGGAAACAGGCAGCTAAACCAAATATTACATCTTGTTCAGTTTTTTACGTACATTACGAATTTGATGTCCATTTGCTGTCAAACTAACACAAAGTCGGATTATGAGTTTATACCTGTGGGAGCTGTGGTTGTGATATAAAAAAGCGAGCAAGAATGCAGCTGATTTATTGACGGATACGAATTAAATTAGTGGAAGATATTATTATGTAACAAAACAACAAGCTAGTTTTCCTCGACTTCCAAACGAATTCAATAACTGTTCATAAGCTCTTTTGTCCTATAATGATGTAATGGTAACAGCTAAATAGTAAAGTACTTGATCAGTAAACAATTTCAAAGTAACGAGTTTGTGAAATGAAATTCCCTTAATCAGGATGCAGAAATGAAGATTTACCTACCGTTATAGCTCATAATAGAACAAAAAATTGAGGGGTTTTATGGAAAGTCAATTCAAATCCTTCGAAATGCAAATAACTCTAGCTGGTTACTTTGTTAATTTTCACTAAAGTTCATTTTATGTTTACGACAGTGTTCTATGAAAAAATCAGCTGCATATTATGATGCTGCATTCCTGCTCACCACAGCTCCCACTATGTAACCCAAAGCTTCGTGATCCGAATACGCCTTGCACATCGTACCCGGAAAATGCGCGTCGGTTAAATTGACTTCAAAATTGCTAAATATTTGTTTTACAGTAAATTGATATCAGATTTATAATCAACGTGAAAAACTGAACAATATGTGATATTTGGTTTACCTGCCTGTTCGCGGCAGTTCGGAACTTTCCCTTGTAAGACCTCGTAAGCAAGCGCTTACATGCGGTTTAGAATTATTGTTTACCTGACGCGGTAGGTAACGTAACGTTAAAAGGTCTTTTTCTTATGGAGTTTAACACAGGCAGGGAAAATGAAAGTAACAGAAGTTCAAATTTTCCAAAATTTGCATTTTTACCAATAAGAATTATATAATAAAAATATTAAAATTCTCCAGTAACTTATGCACATGCAAAAACATGGAGGAAGGTGAAAAAGCGGAACTTTGATTAAAATAAAGATGATAGCTGTTAAATGAAAATTTGGAAAACTTGAACAGGGGGACGCTACTGTTACTTTCATTTTCCCATGTTAAACTCCGTTAGAAAAATGAAAAAATTTAAAATATTGAATTTTTTAAATAAAAACGACAAAACTGCTCATTGTGGCCAATATCATGAACGATTCTGAGAATAGTTGACTCCGGTATCCCCTCGTACGAGTATTTCTTTTCACCCATAAATTAAGTTGTCAGTAGGGGTAGGGGTGCTGAGTTTAACTGATGGTGTATTTGATTACTTTGATTTCGTAACCCCGAATAGCAGTTATTTGTTGTTCTACATTATACATTTATAATTTACATTTAAAATTAGTTTACAGTAATCTCAATGATCGTTGTCTATCTAGCGCCTGGCACTACCCATTTGTTATATATTATAATTATATGTATTCCATATAGCGACCGTATAGCGGAAACGTTTACCCATGTTCCACCTAAATATTCTAAGAGGACTCCTCCCGGACGCGGACCTTTGTAATTTAGTCGTTTCCTTTTACCTTATATGTATTTTTATGCTGATCCACCTTCTCCAAAGTTTTATGTAATGGTTGTTAGCAGTATGAAGAATTCCTATTTCTTGAATGTAAAGCATTTTTATACATTTTTTCTAAATCAGGAACGTCACATCGCTCGTAGGCCAGGGAGGGACAAATCTATCCTGTAATGTATTAAGTTCTCTATTCTGTAATATTAAAGTACTTAATCGTGGGGGGATTTGTCCCCTCCATCCCCCCGGTTGTTCCGGCCATGAGCTAAATGTTCTGCGTTTCAGTAGTAATATAAATATATATCCAAATCATCATAGAACCATCTCCCTCACCAAATCACGTTGTACAATTTTGTA
The DNA here is from genome assembly GCA_027744055.1 of Callyntrura sp. NNG-2020. Classification (NCBI taxonomy): domain Eukaryota; kingdom Metazoa; phylum Arthropoda; class Collembola; order Entomobryomorpha; family Paronellidae; genus Callyntrura; species Callyntrura sp. NNG-2020. Next base: position 2,464 of record JAHZNE010005065.1, read on the forward strand.
CATTTGTAATACATGAATCAGACATTGTTAAGACCGAAACCTTTAAATACGTTAATAAACGGAATTACATTACAAGAATGATTTACATAAAATTCGTAATTTATATACCTCCATGTAAGTACATACATGTATAAGTTGTAAGTAGATAAAATACGGACGGTCGCCCGGTGGATTAATGTAAGGATGGGAGACGCTCTATATAAATATAGAAAACAAAAAAAACAAAAGTAGCTAGTAGTTAGGAGTTAGGACCAGTAAACTAGAACCAAACAATAGCAGTAACAGAAATATCAAATCTTTTTGTTACTTACCTTTCTATATATATCTATATACTTATGCTGACTGATACAAATTATTTCTCAGATCAGTCAACACACAATCGTGTAAAGTTGTTCTATTATCGCTACATACACATACATGCAGATTCTACGTGGGAAATCAATATAAATTTGAATGTACAAACGAAACTGTGATTTATGCGTATCGATAGGCAGATGATGTTCTTAGCGTTCGGGTATGTGGAATATTCAGATTGAAATTGTTTACGTGTAAAAAGAAATAATGAAAAATTGCGATGATACACTAAAACTTGTGTTTTGATTGTATATTCGGTCTTGGTGCTAACTTGGATGGAACTCTCTGGTATACAATACGGAGAAGGATAATTTCTCGGTTGAATAACATGCCTTGCCTTTAGCAAATTAAAATTTTAGCCGTAAATACCGTTGTTTTACATTTGCCGAATTTTTGCGGAAGGTTGTGAAATTTTGATGGTGAATATTGTAGATATGATATTGTCCACCATGTCATCTGTATTGTGTATTGAGCCGATAAGATAGAAAATATTTAATTCATATATTTATTTCGGAGGTCTGGTGCATCTATATACTACTGTATTAAACAAATTAGGTTGTAGATACATCAACACGATTTCGGCAGAAGCTATAAATTGTAAAACAGGCAAATTGGTGTTTCCAATATCAATTATTGTGCACCGAAGCTAAAAGAAGTGTGGCTTGTCAATTTTCATTTGTCCAGTGAGGATATGTATTGCACCAAACGTTGACAAAAGGAGAACTACACATTGAAGACGATTTCTCAGAGATGGCCGTGGCAAAAAACGAGTGATGGTAAAAGATGGCATAAAATGGTATAAAACGGCATGGCATTAAACTCCCGTCAATGGTATAAGTGGAATTAATGGAATAAAACAAACCTAGTGTGTCTGTCCATATCTTGTGGAAACCTCCTCAAAAAATTTCGATGTTACCAATAATGCACACTCACTACAAAAGAGCTATGCATTTGCTTAAGCTGGTTGCCAAATATCGGCGGAAATGGAGGCTGGGTACCTGAGTTAGACCACATTTTAAATTTAACTGTTTTCGGCACAATTATGGCCCTACAGCTTGGGGGTTACATATTTAAGTATATGTTACATTTACAAATATGATATATACAAATAGCGAAGTAGTTTAGCAAAAAAAATTTTGAAAAAAGTTAATTATTGTGGTAATTGCGGGTTTACTTGACAGTTAATTATCTCCGATGACCAGGGTGGTACCGCCTAATGGCGCATGCAGGAGCGTAGAGATCGGTCGTGCGATAAACATGCGTAAAAATTATTGTCGGACGTGCCTGGTCATCAGAGTTATGAGCATATTTGTCAACGAATTTAGTTGAGCAATTAACGTTATGGGGTTGTCCAATACAGACATGTTGTATACATATGTACAAATCATATCTGAATGGAAAGCCAACTCCCGGTTTCCATCTATTACTAAGGGTTCCAGAGTCCCGAGCTCCCTTTTTTAATAAGGGCCCCGGAGTCCTGGAACCCGCTATTAGTAAGAGTTCCGGAGTCCCGGGGACCCGCTATTAGTGAGGGCCCCAGAGTCCTGGGACCCGCTATAAGTGATGGCCCCAGAGTCCCGGGGACCCGCTATTAGTAAGGGCTCCGGAGTCCCGGGAACCCGCTATTAGTGAGGGTCCCGGGGGTCCGGGGACACGCTCTTATGGAGGGCCCCATAGTTTGGGTCTGCCAAAAGCACATCTGCTTAATATGAACAGCGGCAGCCTTCACCAGCCGAAACTAGTTCACTCTTACTGCCGACATGTGGCGTGAAGGAGGAGGTTGCTAAAATGTCCCACAAGATATGGACAGACTCTAGTATGTGGACTAATTATAGCCATTGAGTAAATATAAGGGCGCCATATATAAAACTATGTATATTTAAACATAAAGTCCGTTTTTGTCCATAAACCGTTTTATTCCATAAAAACCGTTATTTAACCGCGGTCATGGACTTTTTAAATAAAAACCGCGGTTTTAGCCATCTCTTCTACCATGACCGTAGTAAGTATTTTCGTTTTACATAAAAAAGATCTCTCATCTCTCATTACCGCAGATATGAATTAGTAGACGTGACACGAGAGCATGTGACCTCAATTTATTAACTTGTTCCGTCCGGTTGTGTGTGCCATCCTTTACATTTCCCAAGTTCAATTGAGCCTCATCGTGTAGAAGCAAGCGGTGTACACGGCAAGATGTATACTGTTTTAACGTCACCGTTGTTGTTGTTGTTTCCAGGTACTACTGGGCTGGATTTGTTTGTATTACCCTTAATACTCAGAAAGCGATACTACGATTTCTGACAACTGAACGATCATTCAAAGTGGTACTGAAGTTGTGAGAGATACTTACTTTACGATTTGTCGGTACAACGGTATGTTTTACATATTAAGTAGTAAACTAATGCATGAAGACACGCCGGATGACATATCTCTTCGATATATGTACGTAATATACATAATATTACACTGTAACTGTGTAACTCACTAAACTAAAGTCTACACTATTACAGAAATAGGTAGTGCATTTACAAAATATTTATTCTCAATGATGTAAAGAGAAGCAATGTTGAAAACGGTTTCAAATTTCATTCGGGAAGGTTTTACATGTGCGCTAGAGATAGACACGCACGGTTGACGGTGCAAGTGTTTGTGGTACGTCTTTATTCTCCTCGATTATTGAATTCGAAGAATTCTGACAATAAGTATTCTTACTACTGGAGTTGTATAGGTTGACAGTTAAGTTCGCGACGACGAAAGGCATGGTACTTCCTAAAATAAATTAAAATTATTGCTAATTGTTGCCATTTTATCGATATATCAAGCGTTTCGTTAGTGTGTAGACTTTTCTGCACGGGTGTAGAATGAAATGAGCACTGCCGCTCTGCGTATCTGTGATATGTCACCTTTTTATTATTACAAATTACCACAGACTGTAAGGTATATTTGTGATAAAGCCGTTATTTGTATGATAATATCAATGTCTTGTAATCAAGAAACTCGTACAAACAGTAGAGTGAACCGGATGGCTGTTTGTATTTTTACCCACGTCGTTTTGATTTTAGACGGATCGACTATAACAAAATATGAACTATATCTGTTCTATGGAAGATACTTTAAGAAATCGTCTATTTTATTAGGCTTTGGAATTCAACTATGCTTCACATTTTCGTAATGTTTAATTATTGTTTTGTTGACTAATCCTGATTTTTGTGGTAGAGAGGAAAGTGGAGTGAACGCGTCATTATCAATAGTCGTATTATCTTTTCACAATTATTATTATCTTATTATTATTATTATTATCTTCAAACAATAAAGTTAGGTCGTCTTGATTGCCAACTCTGCGTTTATGTTCTCTGTCATCTGAAGGCATAATAATTACATGTTGATTTTAATATAATTTATAATTTTAGACAGAGCATTTCTAAGCACCTGCTGCTATTAGGCTTCTGGCGGATTCTGGAGGTGTATTGAACAGTGAGCAGTGTTGTACTAGCCTCAGAGAGAGAAGACTGAAACTGATAGATTTACTTCTGCAATACTGTTGGCTGAATATTAGGAACGGAAAAGGTGATGGATCTGTATTCCCAAATCATATGTTCAATATGCCAAGAAACGGTTACTGGGCAGGAACATCATGAATCAATAGTTGCCACCCCTTGTGGACATATTTTCCACACAACTTGCCTAACTACATGGTTTGAATCTCAGGATCGGCACCATGCCCCAGCAGTGGCAGATCTCATGTGAGTAGCGGAAATGTAAAATAGATTCTCTGAAGTATCAAACATATATGTATATTTTAAACTCAAGCTCATTTACATTGTTGCTGACACGTGTAGGTGTATTAATACGTTATAAATGTAGGCTTTTATTTTTTTAATTAATCATAATAGGGCGACGTGTGGAACATGTCCTATATGTTCTAGCAAGGTACTCATTAATACATGCAGGAGGATTTTTCTGAGTTTGGATGATGAAACAACAAATTTTGTGAGGTCGCGCATGGTAATCTTAGAGCGACAAGCTACAGAAGCCAAAGAACAACTGAAAAAGGCGGAAGAAACTATCGAAAAACAAAAACAAATGATCGAGTCTCTGAAAGAAGATGTCACCGCAGCATCTAAGTCGTCTAAAAGGAATGTAGCAACGAGTGTACTAACTAACGCCATGGAATTGTCTTCTACGTTGACTTCAAAGCCTTCAAAGGCACGCGAGCAGGCGAGTCAACAAATTATCTCAACGGCAGTGTCAACAAGGACGACACCTATCCAACGTGCCACAAGACGAAAGACAATAGTCCCACCCAGAGCCGACCGAACCCACTCCATGAGTTTACGCAACTCTACAATACGTGGAAGGCTGGTGGAAGATCATTACGGAGATCCGGCTACGTACACCCGTTCATAAATGTTTTAAATTGAAAAGAGTTGCCTTTTTTTAATCTATTTGGAATACAGCGTAACTGGAAAATTTTACGGCGGAAGGAGCAGGGACTACTTAATTTAGTGTAATGATGTTTTGACGTTTTGAGACTATCCTAATATGTTTCGTGTAACTAAGTTAATGTAAGTTGTACGTTCTATGAGTTTAAAGCATTGCATACTGCAAATTTACAAGTCCCAGTAGCAAAAGACTTTTACAGATTTGGATGTAAGTACACTGGAATTAATATAAAACAATTGGTTATGGGATGAAATCATATTCAAAATATGTATGCGGCTCGGTGAGTTTATGTAATAGGTATACTGCATCAATGGCTGGAGTTGTAGTAAATTTATTAATATATTTCAATTGACGTGTTATTGTAACTGAGTCTAGCTTTAAAGATGATTCAAATAAATTTCGAAACGTAATATACGGATTTCAATTTGTGCCGTATTTTGCATTTTTTATTTTATTAAAATTTATATAGATCTTCTATAGTGATGGAGGTAAAGTTAGACTGTTTATGTTCATAGATGTGGCATCGTTTAATTACACGGGAACACGGAAAGCGTTTTAGTTGTGTTACACCTACATCGTACATCAGTAGTAGTGTACAGTAGCATCTCAATATTGGTCGATAATGCTGAACTGTGCGTAGGAATTTTAAAGATTGAAAGTAGAGATAAAATTTTATAAAATGAAGAATGATTTTGACACTGACGAAAATCGGTTAAGTTGATGATTTTTTCCTTTATTTACAACTGAATTATACAAGAATTCCTATATGTGGATATTTATAATTGTTCACTTATAATGGTTTGTTACACGTTATATAGTCAAAAACACAACGCACATGCTTGCATTATATACGTATTAACTCACTAATATTTTTTTCAGATCATTACGATTATTTCAAATTCATTCGAAAACAGTTAGTTTTTGCTAAGATAGAGTTACTGACGTAGCAGTAAAAAAATGTTGCTATCCAATTAACTTAACCCAATTCAGAATGTTAGTACAAATTTGATTTCACTGTATACCTTTAATTTTTTTATTCGTTTATACTTTTTATACATAAACCCGATGCACCTATATAAAAATCTGACAGCGATGCGCCCACTACAACGGCGATGAGGATTTTGGCAATGCCCATAGAGTTGCCGTTTTATCTGCACTTGTGGAAAGGAATGTGAAGTCCTTTGGGTGCCAGCGTCCACTTATTACCTTGTCATCGTGCGAAGCAACAGTTACTGAATTGATAGTTTGGGTAAGATCACCTTGCAAATCAGTAAGTATGATGCGATGGTCATATCTGTGAAAAGAGAAAGGATTAGTGCGTGATACATGTATCTGACTCGCCAAGAAAGTCATGTATGAGAGAACGTTGATGCTGAAGATATATCATACCCAGTAGATAGTACCTCGGAAGAACTGCTAAGTTTATTCTCGTTAAACCGATTAAGGTCTTCAAAACGAACCAACTTCACGCTCTTATCATTGCTTCCGGTAGCCAGAAGATTCCCATCAGGGGACCATCCAAGGCAGTAAATGGAACCCTGCATATCAATGAAACATTGTACATTTTATGACCACGGACCAACGTATCACCGTCACATACAGCTAAATACATAACGCATCTAATATCTAAACTCGTTAACGTTGGCGTACCCTATGATATTTGTTCCGTTTGAACAATACATGCGACTCCCTTGGAGTCTGGTTCTCCGAAACCAAGCTCACATCCGGATAAGAACAAATGCGCAACGTCTTGGAATTCGACCCTACTGCATACACGTGTCCTCGAGGATGGAATTCTGCACATCGTACAGCTTGAATGTCATCCAGCGTGGTTACTGGCACGAATTTGGGCTTCCCCAAGCCCACCAGCCCTTCACTTTGAATCTATAAAAATATAAGAACGCATTATAATAATTTCAGACATTACTTTGTACTCATGTTCATCATTTTAAAACCTTGTAGGTGGTGAAGAATGCACAAACATTTCGTGTATTTATTATTACACAAGCCGCGTCTTACAAAGTTGTTAGCTATTCAATAGCAGCACATAAAAAATACAAAAACTTTCTAATCTTCACGTTCTAATATTGCCGAGTCTTCGTGTCGACAAGGTATGAAAAAAGTGAGGGATATATGGCATAGCAGCCAGATTTGTCAATATTTGCTGTCACTGTCACCATAAGACAGCTAACTATCCTCTAACAATTACATGTTGGTAGTAGGCACAACATAGGTAGAGGTAGACATCTGATAATTGCTAAATGACAAATGATTACCAAATTACGAGTACCACGGACACGAATTTTTTATAATAACCTTGGTAGCAACACTGTATACAACAAGTAAATAGGAGCTACAACATCGTTCATGAAATCGTCGCAACGATTTTCATTATTGAAAGTGGATGCAGCATAAACATAAAAGCGTAAATAAACTGCATTCTTCAAATGCTTGCATTTTGACATTAAATCATATAGTCATGATGATATCAAACAGGTTCAATTCATACATGCATACAACCGAAAACTACAAGATAAACGGTTGACCGATTTTGAGAGGGTGGTGGTGGTGGTGGTGCGCCAGATTTATTTTGCACGGGATCGTCAGTTAAAGCAAAGCAGTCAACCAAATTAATCAATTAGCGCTGGTAACGGCAGAGTTTGACGTCGTTACTTATTGAAAGTCTGTCTATTGAGCAAAAGTCGAATTTAAAAAAAAATTGAAAACAACTTAAATGCACTCATGGTAGAAAGATACTAAAAGTCGACTAGGTAACGGATCGTAGCTATAGATAATAGATAGCTATACTCTTTTTTAAACCACACGCCTCACAGAGAGCGAAAACGTGAATATTTGTGTATGGTTGGCTGTAAAAGCCTATTTTAAGCCATTGTTATCTTTTGGTAAGGTAATAATGTGCAATATTGTTAATGGCAAATTATTCATGCGGTTCATGAATAGAACTCTACGACGAAAAAGATATTGACAAATAGAACACGTACAAACGTGTCTTTTTCAGAAACTGTGAAAGGATTCCCGCGTGCACGGGTTGTTACAGGCAAGGGTCGGACGTTAACGGAAACTGCATGACAATACTATAGGTTTAAATCACTCAATGGTGTAATTAACCTGCAAAAGTTGTTTCACTTTTATCTGATAGATGAATAGCAGCGACACCAGTTTTTTTTATCTTGCATATCATCATTTTATGTAAACGCGAATATTAAAACTAACATTTTTGCATATAGTGTCCACGGTGTTCTACTACTCAAAATAATCATTTATCATTGTTATTATTAGCAAAAATCTCGAAAGTAGCTGTTTACAGTGCAAATCGTATGATTAGGAAAGTACGCACGCAATATAAATGCTGATTATGATAATGATGAGTTTTCTTGTTACGGTGGCCGGTGGCAACTGTTACAGTTTGTCGTTATACTGCCAGGGGAAAAGCACCAACGACTGCCGTTTCAAATGAATATCATTGTTGACACATCACAGTGGAGAGGGAGAGAGAGAGAGAGGAGACACCTCGTGTAATTTTTACATTGTCTAATTATTACGACATGGTCAATTACTTAATTACAAAACTGTTACTATTGGGACACGTACTCTGCGCATATGCCTACGTGGACAGGTATCAACAGCCGAAAAAATGATTTACTAGGGAACATTTGAGTGACATGAAGGTAATTTCGTAAGAAAGTGTGCAACAACTAATTATTTAGTTTGTGTGTAAAAGTTCTGTGTTTTTTACTATGTACGTATATACCTACTACTCCTTAATTCTGTGCAGGGGATATTCAGTGTTGTATGTAAATGCTTTAACGTTGTATGCAAATAGCTAATTTTGGACGTTTGCATGCCTGTTTACCACAGATACGAACAGCATCATTAATATTTCCTACTAATCATCATTACCATCAAAGAAATGACTTTGTAAATAAAATATGAACAGTTGTAAACGATGAAATTGCCATTAACTATGGACAATGACGACGATTTCACGCTTCGTGTTGAATTCCCAACAAAACAACGAGTAAATGATTCCTCACACAATGAGAGTAATTGCGTGTCACTGCTACCACTGCCACTGTCATTTATCTATAAAATTATATTAATTCGTTCATTTAAAAACTCATTTACAGGTTTACGTTGAAATTTTGAAATGTTCAAAACCACCCCAGATAGGAGTTGAAACGAAATCACACACACACACACACAAATTATGGGAGCATATATATAAGTTATGTGGTGTGGGAGCGAGGACGAAATCGTTGATTCTCTGAAAGCAGTAATTTCATACCACAACACCAACAATGCCCTAAAGCCATGAAAATTAACTAGCGCCAGAGTTGGTAATGGTGACACATCTGACAAGGATGTACACTTTTCCAAATTCGGAATTTCTAACGGTCGAAAGATGCAAATTACGCGTAGAAATGAGTACTGTCGAATTTTATTACCATTTACCATACACAGGAGGACTAAGGGCCATCATCATTTATTATTTTCATTTACAAAAGTGCATCACCACCACCATACGTCATATCGTATACACGACGACTACTACATTCATTTATCCCTACAAAAATGCACACCATCGTGGTGGTGACCTTTGTGAAATTTCAGGTAAAAACATGAAGCCTCTCTCTCTACTCATGACTCATTGTTTGTGTCAAACACGAAGACCCAGAATACAAGTCATTCTAACTTTTTCCCTCACTCATTATTACAGCGAAACGTAAAAAAATTGACAGACACATGGTCCTGTTGTATTTCTTGGACCATTTTAATGAACCAAATAAGAAGCTTTTTTTTGTCTGATCGACTTCTCGTTCCACAAAAGGCATTTTACTTTCCGCAGTTAAAAATAAAAACACACAAGAAAAGACAACGACGACGGAAACACTCTACTAGTTAGCATTATTGCACCTGCATTTGCATTTTAAAACAAAACTCTTCCAAATTCACTGTCTCTAAAATTAGTCGAGTCAAGTAGGGAAGACAGAGAGAAGGCAGCACTCATCAACACAACTAACGCACACACCACACTATACTTGGCCATCATTGCATTGTTACCTTTAATTTGTCATTGTTATCGTTTTGCTGGTTTGACTCCATTATTTTTTTGTGTATGCTTGATATGCACCAGATACATGCCTAAATACATTGTCTAGTTTCAACTACACAGAGATACCTACCCACTTAAATGAAGACGGCAATTTGACAGCACAAACAACAAATTGACACAAATGAGACAAACAGGAGCAGCAGCACACAGCCTTTTTGATACGTTCAGTTGTCAGTATTCGATGAATGAGTGGTTTACTTTTTACGCTGTTTTTAACTTGCGTGTGTGCGACTGACAACGCAACGACGACAACGACGACGACGCAAAGTTCATTTGAAATTCATGGTCAAGCGTGATAGTGAACGCGAGACCAGAGCAAGAGCAACGAAACGAATAATTGACGAGGTAACATGAACGATGCTGTAGAAATGTCGTCGTATTAAAGAGGAGTTGGTCGTGCTTGTGCCACGTTCTCATTTTCGGCTCGTCGTCGTCATTTGTAGCAGTCGGTCAAATGAACTCTATATTGTTTTTTTTCTCCTTCGAATGGAATAGATCATGTCTCTGATAATCATGATGTTGGGAGGTTTTTTTAGTGTTCGCTTCACTAAACATTCGATGAAGCGAGAAGCCGATGAAAGGGATTTTTTTATGCGAGCCTGTGTAATACAAAATCCCCTTGATATGTTGGTATGAGAAGCTCATTTTTTAACTTTTAATTGAGAAATGCCTACTGACGTTGAAATGTGACTGCGCCAATGTTTATTTTTTCTATTTTGTTAATTAACATTTCATTTTTAATATTTTCCTTTAACGGCTAAATGGAAAATTTACATGGAATTAAAGGCACCACGTTCGTTCGTTTTGTAGGTATATGGTTAATGATCAGATGTAAACTAATATTTCAACGTGCCTTACAGAGAGAAAAGAGGAGAACGAGGAAATACGCAATTACCATAGATGGAATTACGATTGATGGATTTAGCGATTACAAAGCCATGAAAACAGAGCGCTTCGTCGAGTAAATAGTAAACAGCTTTTTAAGCCAGTGGATAATTGGCCATTTCGGAATGTTCTAAACGAACTGATGAGGGAGTGCGATGTAAAACACAATAGGGGACAATTAGTTGTGACAATCTAATACATGGGTATGCAGCGTCATAAAATGAATTCAGCACACGTTTCTTGTCCACAACTTGTAATTGACCGAATTCGTCCGCTTTTGATTAACAAGGGGACTGTTTAAAATTCTGTGTGTTTTTTGGAGATCAAATTATCACTGTCTAAACCTGTCTATTGAGAGTTCATTAAAATGCTTGTCATTTCTTTAAAGGTTTAAATCATAGCGGATAAAATAGCTAGATATCTATAATTATAATTTATATATAATGTGAAATTGTAAACAAGATAAGTTTGTAAAGGAAACTCTATTTCTGAGTGAGCGTACTTGTTCCGATATAATTAGTCTACTGAGGTCGATCACAGATTGACTATGCCGACAGCTAGCGGCAGTTGCAGTTGTGGTTGTGCTACTGAGCAATGTTTCTCGCGACCTTGATCTGGAGCGGCGACGTCTTTGATGATTCAGATTGTTACTGTGGGTCACAGGAGTACGATGAGCATTCAGATGATTGTTGATACTGTTGTTGCTGCTACTCCGAAACTGTTTATTATTGCTTTTGGAGATTTTAGATTTTACTCCCATGCCCCCAGCACTTGAAGGGGGGCAAGTACAGCTGCACCCGGGGCAGGCCGCCATGCTTCCACTGTTACCACCGAAGTGCTGACCTTTCCTAGGCCCTCCGCCACTAGACATTTTGTTGTTCCCTGTTAGTCCATCACAGCAGCAGTAGTAACAGCATGAGCAGCAAGAACCGGATGATCCTCCGGTGTTGTAAGAAATCTGTTGGAGTGGTGGAGGAGGCGGTGGTCCAGAAAGCCGAACACTCATTGCTTTTAAAGCGTTCACAGTCACTGGGTTCACAATTTTTCTCGCAGTGACTCTTATCCCAGGAGGGCGATGATGTCCTGGCGGGGGAGGCGGCGGGGGTGGAGGTGGCGGAGGAGGAATGTTACTTCCTCCCCGACTAGTTGCGGTAAGTAACAAGGTGGCCGGGGGATGATGCCCCATTCTCCCTGTCCAAACAACAGTCCCTCCCCTTCCACCCGCTCCTGGGTGAGCTCCCATGTAAGTTAATTTGCTCACTTTCCGACTTAAATTACTCTTCGATTTCTTGCCAGGATGTTGTTGCTGCTGCTGGTGATGGTGATGTTGCGGGTGGTGACCATGAGAACCCTGCATAAGCTTCGTTGACGAGGCTGGTCGCGTTGTCAACAACATAATAATTTTTCTCAAAATCCTTCTATAAAATCTTCACTTTTATCTTCAAACTCAGCACCGTTCCTAATTTCACTTGCTCCCATCATATTACACAGCAACAAATCATATTTTTACACCTTCACTGCATCATAAAACAGTAGTGAGCCACCCCTGTAATTTTACCTATATATTCCTTCTTGCTGAAGCAGCACAACCAAATTCCCCTTACACTACTTCACACTGTCACTACTACTTTTTTGTCAAAGTAAAAAACCAGAGACACTCTTCGGCTTGGCTGTTTTGCTTCGTTTACCATCAACAAACAAAGTCAGAAAACTTTCACAAAATGTGCATTTTTCAGCCTCCTCTCTAGATATTCTACGAGGGATTCACTCAAACAACACACACACACACACACACATCCACACTAGTATTCCTCCTAGCTTACTATGACTGACTGATTGACTAATAAAGAAAGAAGAAAGAACCTCTTGTGAGGGAGGAGAAGGATAGAGCAATGGCTTCAAAAATCACTTCGTCTCCTCTCCTCTTTGAATCAGAATTATGTTCTGTGACTGAACGCCAACCAGAAAAACACTAGGCTTCTGTGTGTCTACACACACTTTTTCTTTAGACAAGCCCAGCTTCTACCATAACATACCTAGTCTAAGATAGCAAAAAAATAACGAAATATAACATAACAGGCAAATTTGCACCACACCACGGTAACGATGGTGACGATGATAATCATCATATGGCATGTTAATGCTGATAAGTGTCTTAACAGAGAGAGAGAGAGGTGGAGGGAGAGAGAAAGAGAGAGAGATTCAATGCACTTGTTGTGTGTGTGCTCATGGCATTTTTCAAATTAATAAAAAAAATGTGTGTCATGATGACTATGGCGACGGCGATGATGATGATGATGATGATGGTGTTTTTGTGGTAGTGACATAGTGAAGGAATCTATTATAGGTATTCTTACTACCAATACCACCGTCACCATACATACATACAGCGTACCCCACCACTATATAGCTTGCTCTACTGTTATTGCAACGGCATGTGGTCTTTTCCCCTTCGTCTTCTTTCATGAAAAAAGTAATTGTGAGCGTATTTAAATCGCATCATGTGCCGACCAAGAATATCATTATTATACATTCATGCATCGTAGGCAAGCAGATTTTTCAAAATATGCATACGCTTTCATCCCAGTCATACAACACCAACAGGGATTTGGGAAGATTTTTTTTTGAGCACGTTGTGAGTCGCTTTTTAGTCGGTTGAGTTTTCAAAAAAAGCATTGTTTGGCATGTGTTTTTTCATCTTGCAAAAAGACTTTTGTTTCGTTTCGTATTGTTGTTCCTGCCAATGGAGCACATCGTTTACAGCAAGTGTATAAACTGACGGGGGAGAGAATGCGCGCGTGGTAAAAATGATGTTGGAATTGTTGCTGATGATTGAGCTTTGCCATTTAGTCAGACTCGTAACTGCGACTACCGTCGTCAGGACTGCGTAGATAGGCAAGTTAAGTTGTTGTTGGTGTCACCCTTTTGTATTGTTGAAATGTTCATTTGTTGCGATGTTAATTAAGTGTTCTCCTAGTTTCCTTTTCATTGTAGATATATTGCAATTATAACATGGCACAGGTAGGTATGCACAGGATCTGGTGCAGAGATCAAAAAAAGGTTTTTCTGCATTTCGGTAGCGCTCTTCTTTACTCGAGCTGCCCTCTTAAAGAGGAATAGTTCCGTTTTGTATTACATTATTTGAAAAAAAGTAAAGATAGCCATGTTGTACCCAACGTATTAGTCGAGTAATATAGTCATTTGCAGGGTCTGAGAAATACATAAATGCACATAAGGTGAATTTAATTTAAATCGGTGATAAGTGGCTTGTTGATTGTACACCGCGGCCAACGTTGGCGCTAGATAAGCTGCCTATATACACAGAGATACGTACCTATGCAGAGGAATATGAAAATGAGTGTTTTATAATGAAAATATGTAGTCTACTTTCCGTGAGAATTTAATTTGTAGTAGTAAGCTAGAGTAACAGCAATACCTGTAGGGAGGAAACTTTTGCAGCACATTTTTGGGATTTATTGTTTTGTGTAACAACTTGATTAACTGAGCTTGAAAAAAGAGTGTGCTGTTTTACAAGGAACGTAGAAAGAACATGTGCATTCGGTACACCCTGTAAAGATGCAGAGGGATTGAAAAAATAAAAAGTAGATTTCCAATAGTGATAAAATAACAGAGTCAGTACTACTTTGAGAGAGTTAAGTGTGTCATGGTAAAACAAAATTTGAGACTTTTAGGATGTGATGGTTAAATGCCAAAAATATTACGCGGTATGAGCAGGTGCTAACCTATCATTTTAACTCAAGTCTTTTTTTATGATTTACATCTCTAAATTAAATCTACAAAGGCTTCGTTGTTTCCTGCTTAAATACTTTTGTGAAGATAAATCCTTTTTTTGGGTTATGGTCTTTGAAATGTCGAACATGCATGTGCTCAACTGGTAGCAAGCTGAAAAAGTATAATTTCTGTGTGGGGTCCCTATAACCATGCCATGGAATTAAGGAGCGCAGGCGGGGTCCGCTGCAATGCCGTCCTTCAAACCTTTTTTTAAAAGACTGCACTTCGTAATTAAAATGGCTCCCAGTGGTGGTGAGCTACTGTTGCTATGATAAGTTGTAGTGGTGATAATACCCATAATCGTAAAATGTTATTTAATGCGTTGAGGAAGACATTAGCGTTATACAATACAAAAAAAGATAATGCGATGCTGTTACTGAGGATAATATGTGAATATGATGGCGCTGATGATAAGACAATCAACATATATCCTCTCCATCAAAAGGTAACTATAGTGCAACGTGCATTTATTTCTTTATTTGTGCTTGTATGCTGAAAGATAATTAAAGTTAGGGGGCAGCATTATTGTATGCGTAAGTTGCCTGAATAAATCGTTAGCCATTTACTTACACAGGATTTGAATAGACCACCCTGTTTAGCGATTTCTTAATTCATTGAAATTAAAATGCTCATTAAGTTTTGTAACTCGTTGTATCTGATTAAAACGAACGTTGTTATGCTCCTAGCTAAGGGTTGTTGATTTAACAAAAAGCAATTTGTATTTTTTTAAAATTAATAAGACTCAAGTAATAACGGCAAGCGGCATGGTACTTCTCATACCTAAGAACACCTATTAGTGTACACAGTTTATCATATAATCCCATAACTTGCTGCCACAAAAGCCACTTGAAAAAAAAACAACTTTTTTGCGCATTTTGTACTTTTTTCGGATGTCAGATATTGTGGTACTGTCATTAATAGCATGTTTATATGTTAAACCACAATAAGGAGTGTAGTATCACTATCCGTGATAAATAATTGAGGTTCAGCGACAGTTTCG
>JAHZNE010005066.1:0-14765 GCA_027744055.1 Callyntrura sp. NNG-2020
GTGTAAACGTGTGTGAATACTTAGTGTGTAAACGTGTGTGAATACTGAGTGTGTAAACGTGTGTGAATACTTAGTGTGTAAACGTGTGTAAAAACTGAGTTTGTAAACGTGTGTGAATACTGAGTGTGTACACGGGCGTGAATACCGAGTGTGTACACGTGCATGAATACTGATTGTGTACACGTGCGTGTATACTGAGTAAGTAAACGTGCGTGTATACTGAGTAAGTAAACGTGTGTGAATACTGAGTGTGTACACGTGCGTGAATACTGAGTGTGTGCACGTGTGTGAATACTGAGTGTACACGTGTTGAATACTGCGTACAAGTGTGTCTATAATGTGTATATATGTGATTGGTGTGCACATGTGTACGTATACTGTTTACATGTTTACAACCCAGTGCAACTAGTGTACACGACCGTACCCAAAAGATCATAGGTTGAATCAGTATCATCACTCTAGTACAAAGCAAGATGCATGTAGCTATGATGCCCAACTATTTATACTTCAGCAAATTTTTTCTGTCCTCACTGGCGATCACTATGCTCAAACTTTCAAAAGAAAGTCGTGCCCGCTATGTATAAATATAATTTTCATTGTCCAGGTATGAATGTAATGGAACAGGTGCAACCTGTGAGCAGTCTAATAAATTAACATTTATTTTTTTGTTTTGATTAGTAAATTTAGTAAAGTTAGTTCATTGTAATTTATTGTTGCACAGATAATTCGTAGTGACGTTATTACCAATGTGTCGCCGGCCCATCCAGCCGAGGTGCTAAGCTATCTATCTTGGCTACCTTAGGACTGGGGTTCGAATCAAGGTGGGGCCGGACAGTAAAAATTTCTGTGTCTTTTCTGGGGTATAAACATTACACGTTCACCTTCAGTGAGCGTGTTAAGCGAACTTGCAACGCCATGCTTGTTGGGGCTATAAGGCGTTGTATCGCCATCGCTACTGTGGGTGAGGGTTAATTTAAAAAATACTAATCGAGGGTTTTCAATTAATGGGGATTTTCATATATGACACAAAGAAGAACTGTAAAGGAGAAGGCTGTAATAATTCTAATTACTGGATTCCGCAGCTGTGCGTTGTTATATATATCACTTATGCACTTCTAAATTGCATACATACATACGTACATTACCAATGTGTCGTTTCAAATAATGTCGTCGTTCAAACTATCAACGTTCATTTATTTCAAAATAAAAAGACAATGAAGGGGAATCCCTTTTGGAATGCTGCAATGATTTATACATATGCAGTTAGGAAGATGAATTTCCGAATTTCACAATTGAAATGTATGAGTTCCATAACTGTTCACTAATTAAATAAATCTGCCATTGGTGGTATAGAATCAAAAGTATAAATGTTGTTTTGTTATGCGTTATATGGGTGGGATGGTTAGATCACAGTACGTGTAACGGCATTGTGATACTATGGATGTATATGACATAATGTAGCTCCCATTACTTGATTAGATCGTAATGCTTATAAAGGGTAGCATTTAGACTATTTAGCATCTTCAAGGAAGTTGATAATTAAGAAACTTAATGAGTATTTTTGCAACCGCATAAACTTAACTAAATTTTGTTTAACAAATGCGGTTAAAATATATATTGTCTGATGGCATAACATATATGGCGAAATGAATGTAAATAATATGTATAAAGGACCACTACTATGTAAAGAGAATTTAAAAAAATAGCATATTGCTGTTGTTTTAAAAAAAAATGATTAGAAATGGAGAAAAAATGTTTTAATAGTAATATTGGAACATAACTATTAAACTTGGTAGTTGAGGTTTTTGAATACGGGGAGTACGAATATGGCATTAGTTAAACCTCCCTGCATTTGTCCACATTGGGGTAAAAACTCACATTTAAGCTATAGTCACATCGAGTATATACATTTGTGGTTTGTGAATTCGAGAAAACCGAATCTGCCATTAATTTTACTCCAAACCCTCCTTGAACCCTGTACAGTAGTAAACTTACAACTTTAAGCTACACATTTTACAAAAGTTGGCTTGTGGATGCTTTCAAATACGGGGAATACTGATATGATGATATTGGTTTCATTCAAATCCTCTCTTGAATCCCCCGGAATAAAATTATAAATTTAAGACACAAAATGTTAATTTCAGCATCAAAGTCTCCACCACCATACATATGTAATTATCGACAAAGGGATTTGAATAAAGTTCCGTAACTACTTTGAAAATCATAAATTGTTGATCAAGAAAGCAGTGATGTTCGTTTTATGGAAGCATATTAAAGATACAGTACAATAATTTGGAAAATCACACAGTAACACTTATTCAGGCGTCATGGTAGTCTTACCATGAACATACAATAACGAACAAACTAAATGAAATCAGCATTTGATAGGTATATTGTACTACATATAAAATATAAAAATAATATTTAGCAAATTGAAGAACACTCTTATGCTCCGAAGAGCAAAGAAAATGCACATGTATCTATCTATATATATTTATACTACGCGGAATATAATTTAACTGAAAATTATATCTATCTAATTCAACACTATGTTTTTCAGGGACAGGTTTGTTCAAAATTTTAAAAAGCTAATCGTGTGATACAGTAGTTTCCTTAAAAAATTATGTACATGTACCTTCTGAATTTACGACGTATAAATATAAATGACATATATAGGTAGCTTGGAATTTATC
Organism: Callyntrura sp. NNG-2020; assembly: GCA_027744055.1. Taxonomy (NCBI): domain Eukaryota; kingdom Metazoa; phylum Arthropoda; class Collembola; order Entomobryomorpha; family Paronellidae; genus Callyntrura; species Callyntrura sp. NNG-2020. The sequence goes on from JAHZNE010005066.1 coordinate 2,694, forward strand.
AAACGGTTGGTTCAAATATTCGTTAAATTTGTACCTGAAATTAGTTGTCTTAAAATGAATAATTTTAATAAAATCCATATTCTACAACAAAAATTAAAATTGAAAGCACTTCATAAATTACATGAAATACATACCTTTTTCACCTTCAAAATCGAATGTTGTATATTTTGTGTCTAACCTAACATATGTTAACTCAACGTGAGCAAGAAATATAATAATAAAATTAATTGATTTCACCACAGGTATAACACCATGAAGAAAACCCAACTCAAAATGTCAGTCAATCTGTGAGACTACCCGACACTAACAACATTCACCAGAAAGTAGGGCAAATTTCAACATATGTTGAAGTTAAGTGAAATTTATACTATGTTTTGTTTATGCCAAAGATTTATTTAGAAATGAACTTTGGGATCATCTTCATTATAGCATATATCAACATATATAGCGTCAGCAGTGCTTACCCGGAGTATATAATCCAACCTATATATAATCTTATAAAAAATTCCTCAACCTCATCAAGATTGCTTCGTATACGCGGCGTCAAAGAATTTCTGGAAAACTTCGCCACTGCCCATCGAAAGTTCCCCTTTGACAAATTCTCCAGTGAATCTGTTAATGTGCAACATATTGTGTCTGATCTTGCCGAAGGTCAAACATTAGTTGTTATAACGAACTACGTCGGTGTAAACATTCAAGAAGCTAAAATTCCGGTCATCCTCCGTCACCCAATCCCCGCGCTATACCTTCCCTTAAACCCATCATTGCAATGGACTTCTAAACTACTCTGGATACCAAAGCCCTCTTTATCTCCAAATAAATCGCACGTTCTAACAAACATTAAATGCGGATCATCTAAGCTAGACCAGGTAGAGGTATTCCCCGCAAAACAGGTTGATTTCCGCTGGGATTTCTGCTTCCGCCTAAATTTTCTTCAATTTTCCCTATCTACAAAGCCCTGGTCGAATTTAGTTAACGTGGGTTTATTTATCCCCGGCCATTATTTGAACGAACGGAGCCTCTCTTTGACAAAAGTGTTTCGTTTTGAGGATCCTACAATCCCAGCCCAAAGCGCTCTCACGCTCGCCGTTCCCACGGTTCATATTCTAGTGGCAGCTCGGTTGTATACGACATATTCCAAGTATACGCATAAGATGATGTGGAATTGGGTATTTTTCTCAACATCGTATCGCTTTGAATTTGAGTCGAACGGTGAGCTAATGTATAACGACCTTCATGTCATAATATTTTATGATTTTGGTTCAAAATTCCCGCCGGCTATAAAAATGACGCTAAAGTCCATAAACCCAGATAACACCATTGAATGGCGCTTCACAACAGCTAACTTAACTCTAAGTTATTTAACCCAGCTCCCTATTTACCTGCCTCCTGCCGGCGGTTCCTGGCACTACGAATTCCCCCAAGATAAAAACCAACTACTCCTCAGAGATATCCGGCTCTGTGAGTACCCCACAGCACGGAAATTCAAGCATGTTCTAAATAGCGGCCAGGATCTTTCCGATCGGTTCTCTTACGTTTTATCCTTGCTGGTCTGGAATATAATGAACAACCAATCCTACGTTGTCCCGGCGGGAGTATGCACCCGAGGGGTTATAAGGACTTCGGGGAATACCCCCATTTGGGACCAACTACTGTCCACCACCATTGTAGTGGGTAACATCTTGGGAAACTATAGTGTCTTCAGTGCTCCACTCATCGCGGAGAACCGATTAAGCCGCCTTAAACTGGTGACGTGTGGACAAAGAGGCGTGAAGCCTTTCCCTTTCGAGGAGATATACAACATATATGACATCCCCATTTGGGTATGCATAGGGTTCTCAGTCCTGATAACGTCCACTTGCTTCATTTACGGCACTCTGGGTCTCCAAAGGAAGATAAAAGTCACACAATGGTCCAGTAGCGTAATCACGCTGGTCAGCGTGTTGCTCGAGCAGGGTAACACCTTTCCAGTGTCTTATATCAAGGTCCCTTGGGTCCGCTTTATTATGGCGTCCTTTATGCTGTACGCTGTTGTTATCAGTAACGCGTATAAAAACACCAACGTTTACAATATGATCACGTCCAGACAACCCCTGCTCTACCACACGTTGGATCAAATGATCAAAGACAAATTTACCCTGTACAGCACCGTCGAAACGTTTCGGGTGCACTTAGACGCTACTTACAATAGGTTGATTCGTCGAAAGCATACTGTTTGCTCCAGTGGTTGTCAAGTGTTTGCGGGTGTGACTAGTTTGGAGAGGATTATGCAGACTTATCTGCTCTGGAAAACCCCGCAGAAGGATAAGGATCACCTTTGGAAGTTGTGGAATGCCTCGACAATTCATCCGAATGTGGGAAAAGATCTGAACAATTTTCAGGAGAGCCTGATTCCTCTGGTAAGAGCAAAGGTTCTAAAGTTGAAGCCCCATGGGTCCAAGATGCAGCAGGCCCTTGAGGGTACATACAGAGCAGGATTTTGGAAACGGGAGACACAATGGTATATTGAAGAGATGAAAAGGTGCCGGAAAACGGGGATCTTGATGAGCGAGAGCAGTTCTCATGAGTTGGCGTTGAAGGCGGAGTCTTTGGGCGGGAAATATTTGTCCGTGGGGACGGAGACCTTTGTGAAGTATAATATTATGTTTGCCATTTTTGGGTACACGCCACATCGAGTGACGCTAAGAATGCGAATTTTGCAGCAGTCAGGGGTTGCGCAATGGTTGTCTAAGTTATTTACCCGGTATAATAATCGATTTATAGGAAGGTCAGGTCAAGGACCGGAAAACGTTTCGGTGGAGGGAAATGTACTGATTATATTCGTTTTGTGGTTTGGGGGTATTTCGATTTCTGTGCTTACTCTAATTTGGGAAGTGAGGAGAGATTTGTTCAATTTGTGTTTGGTGCATTTACAAAGAATCAGAGAGGGGTGCGTCAGAGCGAAATTCCTGTGTCAAGGGGCGTCGTTCGGTTTCTCCTCCACAAGAATACATTCAAAATTAATAGTTGTTCGAACAAGTAATAATGTCCTATCTGGTGAAACCCTGTCATCAATGAAAACGTAGAAATGCCTATTATATTTAATAGGTTGTCATGAATTTTTTGTTGTAAGGTGGATTTATAGGGTATATCAAATTATTCAAAGCCCTTATAATCGACAACATTTTGATACTCGTATTACACCCAGGAGGCAAGAATCGCGGAATCGCTACAATTTCCAATGTGCAAATAGAATTACGAAATCACAAATATTGCATGCTAATAGTGTACGAATTTTGCGCTAAATTTCCGCTACACCCGAAAACTACCAAAAAGATCACTTGAGGATCCTTGACATTGGTAGCATGAATTTGTTTTGCATGTTCTGGTAAAAGTGCAACAAATAACCAATCGAATACACATTTTAATTTTAATCCGAACTTTCACGTATACAAGAAACGCGGGTTCGGTTTCCATTCTCTTTACATAGTAGATACCCTTTAACTTAGACACCAGCCATATGTTTGTTTCCAGTCTAAAAAAACAAAAGTAAGGATTGTCCATAAATTATAATATTAAAAAAACATTTTAAGGGTCGGTACTAAATTTCTAAATAGCAGATGGCATGGCACCTTGATACAATTCAAAGAATTAATGTCGATTTTAGTTGATTAGGTAACTGCTTCCCCTCCCTTTGGAGTTTTACTTACAAGGTGATAGAAACCTAGTTTTGCGTAAAAATGATTGAAGTTCTTTCTTTTTCAAGTTTTTTTTATCAACTATAAAATGTAGAGGACACTTCTGCGTTACTAATGTTTTAGATACCTTATGTGTGCATTTAATGAGTTATTATTTACTCCATCGTCAAAATTTAGATTGGAAATATATTTGACAATTTATGTATTAATATGAATTTATAGCTATAATTGCATGTAAGCATGCTGTTTATTTCATAATTAAAATACTTTGATGATACACCAATTTAAAGCGTTGCCATTAATTCTGGAAGTACTTTATAGTTTGCGTATATATTCTTATAAGGACAAGTGTCTAATGATTCTACGAACTTGCATTTAACATTTCATTTTATTTCCTCAAATTATATGTTTTATTACATCAATAATAAATTACGTAAGACAGTAACAAGAAAATGACAACACTATATAATAGTTTATATACAACTTACACTCTGACAGACGTAAGAAAATTCTTATGAAGCAGTTACTGGCTTACTCCCAAAATACAGTTTTTAAACAAAAAGCAGGTCAAATATGGAAACTTTTGTTTTTAACGTTCTCCTTAGAACTGTGGTTCTTCTGCTATTATTTGCTGGTAAGAAAATTTTCGTACATCTTTAAGAGCAGTACAGTTGTTTCCTGCTTTCAAAGATATTAATAATTACATATCTCAATAATGTTTTCAGCCTGTATCGCTGAAACCCCTTCATCGGAAGGAACTTGTGTATCTTGTGAAGTGGGAGTCAGTGCTTGTCCAAATGGATCTAAATGGTCATCATTATTAGAAAAATGTGTGAAGTAATTTAGACTGCACAAAACGTTGGCAAGTAGTCCATTAAATGTAAGTTTTTTTCAAAAAATTGTAAATTTATCAATAAAACCTACCAAAGCAAAAAATTAAAGTTAACGAAATATAATTTAATTAACAAAATACTACTTCATTAATTCGTAATTCTTACTAGTTACTACTCTTCTTTGGAACCACTTCAATTTGTCCACAAAGTTGTATCGCAATTATGTTTTGTCTATTCAACCAGTTCTGATTTTATAAGGTATGATGAATTCGTTTCGAAAGCACAAAGTACAACGTCTCTATACTTAGGATAATTATAGAAATTCCAGAAAGGATTCCATAAAGTTGCCAACACGCAACCACATCTATTATTGACACCGGCACCATCTTCATCTCTGGTGATTGTCATATCCTTCGATGCTGAATTTCATCTTTCTCTTCCACCAATCTTCTTCCAAATTCGAATTTACTTTCCATAGCAGCACGGGCATACGCATAAATGTTAACCTCAGGGTTGACCAAACTTTTCATTCTTACCGGCATCCGCTTCAGCTGTCGTGATAGCATATTTGCTGTAGTCAGAATCCCTTCTAAATAGTACACTATCCCACTTCCATATAAATGCCCAATAGTTCCTTCAACAAGGTCACTAAACCAATTTGCAGGTTGTATGTCATAGAGACTCATACCTTGAAACAAACTACCTACATTATTCGAATAAATACCCCTGTCCCCATATAAATAGTTTTGATGCACAAACTTTTCCAGTTCGTTGTTGTGTTCGGCATTCCCAAAAATGAGAACAATATTTTCTTTAGCTGATATGATTTCAGGAGATCTCATGCAACTCAAATTTGAAGGGACACAAGGGGAAAGAACGTAGTGGTTTTCCCGAAAGCGATCATAGAATACGTGGTGTTCACGGGATCCCCTGATCGCCCGAAAATACTTCTCCATTAAAGTTTTTACTGTGTTGGCTTTGTCTACGCTCCAGTAGTTCAGGTTGTTATATGTTTCTATAAAATGACCAAGTGTATGATATGACATGATAACTTTATAATGGTCCGTTTCTTCCCACATTGTCTTTAAGGACCTTGGTAGCCCAGGCGGGTCAGATTGATAAGCCATACGAGAATACACAAAGAATGTATAAAAATTACAAAGTATACAACATGCGAGTAGCCAAAGAACCAAGTGCATTGTTACAATCCTGTTGTAAAATTGTCTACCGTCGCTGCCTTGCTCAATAAAAGTTGAAAATAGCCAAAATGTGGCATCTAAATAGGCCTTTCCGCTAGTCATTTTAATAATTATGATAAAATAGGTAACCACTATTAAAATCCAGATCCAGATCATGAAATCCAACGGTTCTGCTAAAGCTCCCAGACCGACACCAAGGCGAGTAATGTTGTTTCTATGTACTACTGTAATGAAACGAAATCCAACTTGGCTTACTTGCTGACCCCAAGGCAAATGTTTACGAAAAGGTTTCGTTCCAGGAAATTCGCCATGCATCACGGAAATCCGTGTAATATACCCACCGCAGCCCTCAAACCGCTTAGTGCAATTAAAACGACTCAACCCTACATGTACTGCTGCGCAAATTATATACATGAACGAAATATCGGCGTATATCGCGTTTTTATTTTTAAGGGCAGCAGCATTAGTTGAATGCCAAATTTGAGGATACAAATTTTTAAATTTTCTATTGATTTCATAAATGTTTGAACAGGAGCTTTTGTAAATTTCTAAAGTCATTTCAGAAAATGGTTTCCTTCCTACAAACTTAACGCCCAATTTAGAGTACTTAATAAATGCTACCCCTAAGCTCATTTTGCCGACGTATATACCATTTGGCTGAAAATTTTCTGTTTCACTTAAAGCAACAAATATTATCTTAACATAGAGTTCAGACGTTACAAAAAGTTTTGTAAACTTTGAACATCCGGTTCTAGGACATGGGGACAACCCAAATTTAACAAATGTTATTAGAAATTCCGGTTTTTTGGAGAAGTATCGTTGTCGAAAACTTTTGTAGTTTTTGTGGTTGTCTAACCAGTACAGATTATCTGGAAGGGAAAAACTAAACATATTTGAAGTTGTATATGTTACTTCTTTATTAGTAACATACAGGAACTGAACTGTGCATGTTGGATGTTTTCGGATGGCTTGAGATGCCTTAAAAATTGCTTTGACAAAAAATAAACATTCCAGTTGTATCAGCTCAACAATAGATGCAGAAATGGTTCTATTTTGCAACTTATGAATCATAGGATATGATACGTTTTGAACATCAGGTGATATAGTGTGAAAACTGACGCAGTATCCAAATACCACGCAGTTTTTAAAGGCAATTGATTGTAACGACTTTTCTGTTGGAGGCAAATTTAATTTTTTAAAATAATTTTCAACTGAGTGAGAAAAGTGAGTTGTGCAATCCCTGAGTAATAAATGTATGATGTCGACATTTAACACTATGTTACTGCTATAAACTAGGGTGACCAGTGTAGGGACCAGCAGAGGAATTGCAGTTTTAGTATGCATAACAGGAAAACCTTGTAATGCTTGTTTAGAAATGGAAATACGTGTACTTTTACCGGTTGTAGTTTATGCGATAGTGTTAATTCAACAAATGTAGTAAAAAAATAGCAACCAAGTAGATAGCGGCCATGTTAACTATTCTGGTAAATAAGTATGAAAAAACAAAATACTAGAAACAAATTCAGCTTTTAATTAAAATATATCCTTTTTTCCAAACTGTTGTTGTAAAGATCTGAAGTATTTCTCATTACCTCACCCCTAATCAATATATCGGATCCGTATTCCATTAACTAATTCCATCCATATATTATCGTAGTTTTGTAGTATCCAAAAGCCATTAAATAACTATTTCATACATGGTAAATATTTAAATTAGTATCCTGAGTAAAAACTTCATACTTGATAACAGTTTGCGCTACTGAGTTAACGTTAATAGTATTATATATACCAAAGTGTATATGTCTAGTTATTAGTTATGTGTATATTAGAGTATAGTAGGAGAATGTTTACAAAGTCCATAGACAACTACATGGAGATAGGCGCAACTTCGTAAAAAAGGTTGCGACTAAAGTTTTGACAGGTGCAAAAGTGAATAAAGTTTTCAGACCATGGCAGTAGCTAAAACTGTTGACGTGTGAATAGAGTAAATATTTATTTATGTTGTTAAAATTAATGAATATACAGGAAGATGACTCATTCCATATTTTATATAAAACCGCAGCCGCAGCCACCCAATAATATTTGGAAGAAAATTGCTAAAAATTAACGTATTGTTGTCTACCTATCAAGTTTTTAAATGCAAACTCAAGTCATAATATAGTCATGTAAAAGCAATGAATACTTTTGGTAAAATGACAAACCTGAAAACCAATATTCAAAAATGCTCCCATTAACAAAAAAAAACAAAACAAGCTAATTTTTTTGAATAACCATCTTTTTATATAGAATTGACCATGACTTAAGATGAAATAATTTCTCTTTATCCCTCCTCTGCTTGAAAAGTCCCGTTGAACAAAAAAGCAATATACTGCAGAGATTCATCATTCGGAACGTCTTTTAATTTGAATTTCGTATAACTTCGGTCATTATACGGCACTTTTATTCCGTTATATTCTTATAAATACAAAATTCTCCAAAAATGTCTAACCTCTCCTTTATATCTTTGCAAAATGTATTCACTTTTTATTACTTTCTCTTAATTTTAACATTTGATACAACAAAAGTTTAAAATTCCTGTGAACGTCTGTAAAACTGAAGTCACAAATTTACAAAGCTAAAATATTACAAAGAACAATTTCTAATCTAACTGCATTAAACGAAATAGAATACAAAACATTTACTATTACATTAATTAAATAAGTATATTTTTCGTTTTCAAAGTTGTGCATAATACTTTTGATTTAGTAGTAGCACTTCTATTTTACTATGCATGTTTTCGATGGCTAGAAAAATCTGAAAATAACAAAAAAATCAATATTTAATAGCAATCATGTGTTATGTACAACAAAATATTTCTCCATAGTACAACTGTTGAAGACATATATGAATCCGGTTGATAAAGTTGTGCTCTACTTTTAAACTTCATCGATATATGCCGATATTCGTTCTTTGGGACACCTACTCGCTATAACACAACGTGTATAAACTTGAAGTATTCATTACAACCTACAGGCAAAATGACATATAGTTCACATATGTGGCATTTGCATCAGTTTGACAAAAAAATCGATGTAATTTTCAATAATTAATTGTGATAATGTATAAAATGCGGATATAAGATTGAATGATAAAACAGGATATGTATTTGTACAAACCGAGATATTAATAGTGGCTGCCAAAGTATTCTGAAATCTTTTTAACTTTCTGCTAACAAGTCGACATTTCCTTCAATATTCAGAAGGATAAAAAGTTTATTATTTCCACAATGCCATAACATTGACATTTTCCCCAAGATAACCTTCAACATTTTATTGAACCACAATACAGACAAATATTTAGACGTGTAGGTGTCTTAAGAATATCTAAAAGTTATATGGTTACCAACAAATAGCAAGTATCAGCAGAACATAAAGAATTATTAATTGAAATGGCATATTTTTAGATTACTTTTATACATGTACGTGCCTTAAGAATATCTAAAAGTTATATGGTTACCAACAAATAGCAAGTATCAGCAGAACATAAAGAATTATTAATTGAAATGGCATATTTTTAGATTACTTTTATACTGAATTACAATGCGTCTGCTAAGCATCATTTAGTAAATAAGCTCAAAATGCTGCAAAAAATAAACTAGTTTTAATTTCAGCTGCGGTACAGCAATAGTACGCAGCCGCGGTTGAATAGTACATAAGTTGTGACGTGTTGTGAAACCGCAGGAAATGAAAACTTTTAATACTTTGACGATTTTTAAGGAAAATATTAATATTCAAGTTAGATATTAATTAAGAGTGTTCAAAATTTAGTAATACCAAATTTTTCACAAAGTTTAAAATAGTTAATTTTAACAGGCTTATTATTACATCATTACTTTTATTAAAATCCATAATGTATCAAGAGTGTTGAATTTATGGTTCAGAAAAACGATAAATTCCATTATTCTTCAATTATTTTTTTGAATAGCAGTTTTAGAAATCACGGACTAAAATATGTACAACAATAAACGTTTTTACATAATTAAATTCGTTTCAGTTAATTTGATTAGACTTAACATTAACAAATTTCCTGTTCTTACAATTACCGGTAGCACTTTACTGCGGATACACATTGTAGCGGACTAGTGTCTACCGAATGCTCGAATGATATTTATAATGAATGATGAATGATGGCTACACTCCCACGTACTTGTCAATAGCTTTCAGTTGGACAGTTTAGTTTCCTTTAACTTACCATTTTCTTCACTTCTATATAGTTAGAGTACCGCATAAAAATTGGTCTAAGATGAAGATTGTAACTTCCAGGAATCCGGAATTTTTTATCCTTGCTGCACTCCTACTGATTGGTAAGTACTAATTTCCTAACTGTTTGTGATGCTTTATATCTAGAATTTGACTTAATCTACAAATGACCTTTTAGCAGTAATGACGCACGCTTCTACTGCCACTTACGAAAGAATCGAACAACCTCATCTCACAACAGTTCGACCACTACGAAACACTTGCCCAGAGGGAACGCGATGGTCTTCTGTACTTCGAAAATGTACATATGTTCCGGAAACCCCGATTGTAGGAATTGGAAAATGATGGTGAATTACTAGATTTTCTTTTAATTCGTTTAAAATTTGAATCTTTAAATGACTACATTGTATTTCTTTGTTTGAAATACATGCGATTTAATAAAGAAAATGTTTTTACTTCCTAAATTCTGCCAAATTTAAAATAGTTACAGCATGTTTTATTTTGTCAAATGCCAAACGCACCGAGGTATTTATTGACATAATTATTGTTTAATATATCGCCCATATTATATGCATCTATAATAGTATTCGCAGATTCTGCTGCACACATTTAAAGGTTGACACAATAAATGTTTAGTTTTTGTTTGAAATTTGTATTCAACTCATCAATCAATTCTGGTCATATGCGGTTGTTTGACTGGCTGGAGGCACGGTTACTGCCGGGTTCTGTGTGAAGAAATTGCTAGGGCGGAGCCTAAAACCGATAGTGCTAAAACATTAAAACAAATGAGATAATACTTTAAATTTCCACAATTTTACTTCAGCTACACCGACATATGAAGTGGGGAAAAATCTTACTCTGGAATGGCTGAAATCACTGGCCAGTCCTCCAGATCGGGAGTGTAAGCTACCCCAAAAACAGGCCAGAGAACCACATCCGTATTCACCAGGTTAGCCGAAAGGCTCTCATTGGTCCACGTGGAAACCCCGTCGTCTAGATACAGGCCGTCAATGAACACCTGTGTCTCATCAAACGGTAGGACCCACATGGCATGATCCGCAAAAGATAGTCGTTTTCTAAAGGCGCTCCCAGGAAGGAGAAGATTGGGCATGTTAGGACCTTGCGGGGTTAATTTCCAGGAGGGCTGTTGACCCGTTACAGAATTGGGCGGGACGTTGGGATTGGATACCCGCCAGGTACGACCTGGTTTAATATCTGACGGAGCATCCTTCACCTTCTTAAATACTTTGGAAGTCGTGGTGATCCCGTTGCCGTACTGATTTTTGGAAGGGGTGACAGACACAATGTCTTCCATCGATACTGTGTTCCTTATCCCGTCAATATCCGCGTCGATTCTGGCGCCCATGAAGTACTGAAAGTTTTGGGTGTATACCCCTGCCATCATTAGGTTGCCGTAAGGGGGCGCTTTCGTTTCCATCGCTATCAGGTTTGTATTTTCAATGCCGGATACACGAACGCTCAGTTCAATCGTGCCATCTTGATAAAAGCGCCAGCACACGAAATAGTCACAAGAGCCAACGTTAATGAAAGAGCAAATTTGCAACCGTTGGGATCTTGTAGCGGCGGTTTGGCCCCCGCCGTTGTCGAAATGGGCCCAGAGGATGCCAGCGTCATCTTCATAGATGCAGGTTGAATTAGGGACTACGCTGGTTTGAGCTTGGTCGTTGTGAATCACGGAGTCGAGGTAGTGGGCGCGACCTCGACAGAATTCGGAGGTAAGGGTTTTAGCGGATGTGCCAAATTCAAAGTTGCTTTCGTCGTAGGACTGAATATAGCAAGGAATAAGCATATATCAACTAGACTTAATTTACTGATTTCAGAGTATTCAGCTCAAACTTACGGTTCTCCTATGGTATGGGGGGCGGGGATCTCCAAAGTAGATAAACACTTCCGAGAGAGACATTCTGTAAAAGAGGGGTCGGACTTTGCCATTATCGTTGTAGGTGACGTGATTGATTACCACGCCCTCTCGCGGGTTGTATCCGATGTGCATTCTAAAATTTTGCCAAGTCAAAATTCTGTTCTTCATGTGGAAAGAAACACCCTCTGGTCTGGAAATGGCTATGGGACGCACGTCAGTCCGAATGTAGTAAGGAGGTAAGAG
>JAHZNE010005067.1:0-24230 GCA_027744055.1 Callyntrura sp. NNG-2020
AAATGTTTTAATGATGATTTTTTATGCAATTAGTATATTTGTCTGTTCGTTCGTTTGATATGATATGCTCTTCGTAGTTTCTCACCAAGGTGGATTACACCGTTTTATTCTTCCTCATAACTGGCAGTACTGCCCCTCTAGCCACAACAAATTCTCGCGGGTATTCGATTCAAAAATGGATGACACAATTGGAATTGTCTCTTTGTATTCCATGACGCTGTCTGTCTCTATGTGTATATATATATATATATGTAATGTATGTATGTAATAACTGCAGGAACTACTGGGAAGGAAGCAAGGATAGGAGGAGGGAAAATTAGGCCACTCGTTTGTATCCCCGCCATAGCACGACCAGCCTTTTCTGTACATATCTATTTTCTCCCGGCTGCTCGTCTGCGAATATGTGATATATATTTTGCTCCGTTTGCTATTCTTTTTTGTGTTGTTATTTCTATGCGAGGTGCAAGTACAAAATTCGCAGACATATATCTCCCCTCCCTAGAATAAGCAAACAATATGCCGGCTTTTATTTTTTAACGAGTACTATGCGCCTCTGTGAGTGAGTGAGTGTGTGTGTGTGTGCAAAGTAATGTACAACTATCTCCAGCGGTTTTGCCGTTGTTTGTTACCCAACGCCGGCACCGCAACTACACACATGCACGTACATTTTAATAATTAATTCGAATGAACTAGTTTCTCATTTCCTGACGCAGTTACTTGCTGCTAGCAAAAAAAAGCACTTTGTGTTTCCATCCCAGAGAGAAACACGTACGAAGAGAATTGTACCTTTTTGGAGACAGAAAGTAATAAATTAAATGCAAGTTACAATCGCCTACAGTCGAAAAGTGGCGCGAGGTAGCAAAAATAATACAAAAATATATATATATGTGTAGCTCTAGAAATTTTGCAAGTTGAGCCGGAGATTGTTCTTGTTATTTACACGTAATTAATTAAATTATTTTTTTTATTGCAAAGGTAAGGTGTCACTTGAGATGTCGGATTTCTCCATGGACGAGGCTGCTGCAGTGACAAACCGGAAATAAGATGGGTCCGTCTATCGGTAATGCAAACACAGATAAAGGGTGAGTGTTTTTGTTGTGCTGCCAGGCGAGAGGTACTGGTCTGACAGGAAGGACAATAATGAGCAGCGGGACACGTTATTAGTTTAGTGGTAGTGGGACCACTAACGTGGTCCCAGGATACATACACAGGTATGTATGTAGCCTCTTGTGACACGACACTATACATCGTGTCAATACCAATTAATAGAGAAGCGACATTGTTCCTTGCACGCGGCACAGACTACAGACTACTACTGCCACTACAAAAACAAGACCTTCAATATAAGTGACATTCTCGAACATTTGAATAATTAAAGAGTTGACAGAGGAAAGGAAACACGTCGTTGGGCTACTGACGTAACGCCGCCACACACAGTGGAAATGAGTTGCCTGCCGTCCATTAGCAAATCAATGTGAATGTACATCAAGGTACATTCTGCGTTGTGAATCAACGTCGATGGAAATTACCATATTCGAAGATTAATTCCTCGCAAATTTCCATCTTCTCTAATAATAATGGTTTGGGGGTAATCAAAGATAATAACGTGGCTGTTTGCTGCCATCACATGCGCCAATCCCAGTAGCATAAATGAATTTGTACTTGACGTCTTTGATTATTAAGTTTTCTCTTCCAAGACACTTGTGTGGCAAATGAGTGGGTATTCCAAAATGTGACGCTGAAAACCCTTCCAAGAAGCGACTCCTTTCAAATTTCCCCTTTTTTGCCGTTACCGCTCCAGAGTCAGAGTTACGTGATGTATTCTCATCAAAAAGCCTCTAATGATGATGCCGCACATGCCTTACGGCAAAAACATTCATGAAATTAGCAATCGTCTTGTTTCCGCTTTCCCCCGTTCCTATCCCTTTAGGCGATGGCGCTTCCCTCGTAAGATTCCGCTTTTCCGTCTTTCATTTCCATTTCCGCCTCTTCCCATTACAATTTATCTGTGTATTTCTCCTTGTGTTGTACAAGACTCCTTATCAATTTGGAATAAAAAAAAATTATATTAACTTGTCGACGGAAAACATCCTAATTATCCTCCCGACTCAAAGTTATGTTTTCTTCGTCCCGTTTCTCCCTCCCTTCATTACTTACAATTATTCCGAAAGTACCCCACAAAAGCGCCCTATTATGCCTTCAAATTTTTGGACAATTACATTTACAAACTGGTACATGTAGTCGCCCGCCGAGTGACGGCAAGCAAGGCAGAAACGGAAAGAAAATCCTCCAAAAAAAACAAATTTAAATCTCAAGTTCCATGGAACATACCCCCACCACTAACCACGTACCCACAACCCTAGTGGCAAAGTCCCAACAAGAAAGCAAATGATTCAGCGGAAAAAATACGAGAATTCCACCCAGTTGCGGAGGCAGTTTGTGCAAAGCCACGACACTATTTGTCCAATTACGTTTTTTGTTCTTCTTGACATACTCAAAGTCGAGGCAGAAATGGCAGGGAAGAATATGCTTCATGCCGCCTCCCTCTTCATCGGAGGAAACCGCCTCCTTGTTTCCAGATTAATTAAACAACTTTTGTTTCAGTTCATTTTCCACGGAAAAAAAATTATTTGTATTTGAGACTAGCTCTCTCTCTCTCTCTCTCTCTCTCTCTCTCTCTTTCTCTCTGTAAATCTCTAACTGTAGTGCATGCTTACTCCGTGGCATAACCACTTGTACCGATGTTAGTATCGCTTTGTTTCATGCTCAAATCAACTTGTTTGTTCCACCGCCACACTTTTAGCCTTTCTAGTCCTTGACGCTGATAAGGGTGATTATTATCCTGCCTATTATGACGATGATGATGACATTTCCTGTTATTATTTTGACGGAAGGAGACAGGGCAATTTTTGGGAAAATGTGGAACAGGAAACCTCAGTAGTTTTTAGTTGTTCCTCTCAACTTCTCCTCCTCCGAAATAGCTGTTTCATGTTGGCTACATTTTTCGACTCGTATCGTGGGATGATACTGAAGAGGATGATAATGAGGTCGTCATAGGACTACAGAGAGGAGAGAGAGAGAGAGAGAGGATCATCACACACATATAAGTATCATCGACATCATGGAGGAAATGGAAATTGAATTCTTCTCCCGATGAGGATGGCGCTCAGAGGAGAAGGATAATGATGACGACGAACACGATCATGATGACAATGATGAAAGAAACTTTCCACTTTTCCTAATCAACTCTCTTTTTGTGTGGAATAATCATAAATAACAGGAGGGAAATCACTGGGCTTGATGGAGAGGATATGGGAGAGAGAGAGAGAGAGAGGGAGGGAGGGAGTGAAAGAGAGAAACCAGTCAACTGAACAACATACGGAATAATATACCGTTATTCCAGTTCCACTCTTATGATGAACTCTCGACAATGATGGTGAAACCCTTGGAAAAAAAGTCAAAACCAAAGTCAGTCAACTTTGTCCTGACGGGGAAGACGACTGTGGAAGTATTGTTCTCGTCATCAGCGCTAGAAGAAGGACGACGATACGACGATGATTGTGTCGCAGGTTTTCCCTACAGTTTTTCCTTTCAAACCATCTGTAAGGAAACCTGCTCAGGCAGAAAGGAATATATGTAGCAAGTTGAGGGGAGAAACGAGCACGGGAAATCTAGGTAGCAATTCGTGTGAATAGAAGAACGAACGACAATTGTCAGGATGATGATGATGAGGAGGAGGAGGATGCGGATGACGATAATAAAGTAAACTTTTCTCATTTACTCGACAAATCCAGCAAATATTCTCTCTGGTGTGTTGCTGCGAGGCACAAAGACACACACACACACAATTCATTTGTAGACCAGGCGAGAGAGCGAGAAATGGAAGTGTACACAAACCCGGGAGGAAAATATAGTGGGATTTGGAGTGGAGGTGGTTTAAAGGAAAGAGAGAGAGAGAGAGAGAGCCTGTAATTTTGATCAACATCAGAGGAGTGACAGCTGCTACCAGCACGACGGCGGAGACAGTGGCATTTTACACGAAAAATGAAATGAGCAGTTGACGAAGCAACAAAAGACGGGCGTAAATTTGCAAAATTATCCCCGTAATTAATTTCCAACAGCTTTTCAATTTTCCACAAGGAAGCCTACACATGCCACTGCAATAAATACAGTCAGAGAGAATTAATTGAAGCCTGAAATGGAAATTATATTTCGAGAGTAGAAACACCCTGTTTGTTTCGAGTAAACAAGCTGGAGAGAGAGAGTGAGAGAGAGAGAGAGAGAGAGAGAGGAAGAGAGACAACGACTTTATTTCTGGAACTTCCACTCGTTCCTCGTCAAGTAGTTCATGGCTACACCGACACAAGTGGCAAATCTCATCAAGTAATCAGCAGTAAATCAAATTGCCTCTTGATGATGAATAAATTATAATGTCGTTATATAATCAAAGTGATGACGAAATCCGGGAAAACAAGCGATCTGGATATTAAATTATTTTTCCCACTTTATCACATTCGCAGGAAAAAAACGATAAATACGAACTCTCTCTCTCGCCGCTCTCGCCGCTCTCTATCCGCCAAATTCTGCTCGTGGTATGTGGGTGGGCCTCGAAAATTCAGTTATTTCAAAAAGGACCCGAAATCAAATAAGGAAAAGGACACTAGCAGAAAATGGGATGATGAAGGTGCATTCAAGCGTCTGCTAAATAGATTTGAGCAGATGAGAAAAGCGCAAAAAAATAAGTCATCTTCTCTGTCTGCCTCCGCTTCCCCCTCCTCAACCTCCTCATCATCGCCGCCCTCTTTTCGGTACACAAAGTAACATAAACACAAAGACAGAGAAATATATCATCCAGAAAAGATAGAAAGTACTCGTGTTCACTCATTCAAGTCATTCTTTTCCCTTCTCTCTCTCTCTCTCTCTCTCTCTCTCTCTTCACCAACTTCTCCTTGTGTTCTAAGTTCCCACTGTGAATTCCGGACTTGGTCGTGCGTTTTCTCTTTTATTCAATTTTCTTCTGTACAAACACGACGACGCCGAGTCACTCAGGCAGACACGCACGGAGAAAGCAAGAGAGAAAGGGAACAGTACACGAATGTTCTTCCGCTATAGACGCTCCGTTCCAGACAAACTGGTAAGAACACGGACAATAAAAATAAAAAGAAATAATAATAACTATAATAATAATAATAACAATAATAATAATAATAATAATAATAATAATTTTGTTACTCGTCATCGTCATTGCCACGCAACCACCATCTTCGTCTTCATCTCCTATTACCCACAAAGGAAACTCGTGTTTTCTTGAAATGACGATGAAACATTCTCTATGGACTATCCACTTTGAAACACTGAAGAGGAACAAGTAGTAGTGGTAGCAGCAGTGGTATTGTCGTTTGAGCGGAGCCAGAGAAACTTTCTTCCCATGAATAATCGATCAGCCCTCTCAAGCATTTAACTAACCAAGAAGAGAGCCTTTTCAAGCAATACCAATTTTGCCGAGACACAGAGTAGTACACGCGTACTTCTCAGAAGGAGGAAGAGGCTGCTGCTGTCTTCTCGACGACGACATAGGATCGACGGCACGCAAATTGTAAAAGACTAAAACGCATACAGAGGGAGAGAGAGAGAGAGGATATCATTATCAATGAACGGAGGAGGACAGACGACAAAGAACACGTGAATGGCGTTTAGGAATGTCTGCTTGGAGGAAACTAGGTACTCTTTGAGAGTGTAACTGTGACAAAACCAAAGGATGACTTTTCTCACCGAAGCAAAACTATGTGGGGAAGCAATGAAAATAGCTGAACAAGCTGAAAAAAAAGTTCTCTTCCTTTTTTTCCCCTTCCCCCTCTCCTTTCGTACACTCCTTTTGTCCGTCGTCTCTAGAAAGCATAACGACAATTTGGGGAAAAAGAGGAGAATAACAACGGCGGCAACGGCGCTACTAACAGAAGCGTTGGTTTAATCAACCGCAAATTTTGTACCACTTTCCATTCCGCATATAACATTTTGTTCGCATTAAACACACCACCACCACGCATACATATCCTTTTTCGTGGGGGACACCGCCACCGCCACTACTGTTACCATTGCTGCTGCTCCTCCTCCTCCTCTGTCACATCATTACTCTCGGTCACCCAACTGAAAAGAAATTCACAGAGAGTCTTCCTCGCCATTTTCTCTAAAAATTACATAAGTTTGTATTATATGAGGGTACGAAAAAAAATATACATTTTTATTTTGTAAAGTTGCAAAAAAAAAGGAAGCGGAGACGAGAGTAGAATAAGAAGAGTCATCATTTATGGAAATGGCAACAAGACATCGAATATGCTGCAGCAGAGCAGTCGTCGTCGTAGTAGTAATAGTAGCACACAAGTTTCACATTTTATTTTATGATCATTTTTTTGCACATTTATTTTTTTTCTCTCTCCAATTTCTCTCCCCCAGCTACAACAGAGGGGTCTACATACAGAGAGACACACACTGACATCCAGCTGTACGAAAACGACTCGACTCACCCTATGACTACGCGGCTACAACTTGGTGTTCCTTCCGTCTTTTCTCCGTGCAACGCGTTCTGCGCTCTGCACTTCAACCGGAAATTTTTTGAAAAGTGTGGAAAGTGATGTGATGCTAATGTTAACGTCGATATATGAAATGTATGAACGGCAAAAAATTTACTTCCTACTTCCCCCAGAATAAAAAAAGGGTAGACAAGGATATAAAATTCAAAAAGCTGTGAAATATAGCGATAAAAATCCCCCCCAAAATGAACATTATTGTTTACTGCGCTCACCCTCATTTTAAAAAAGTGTTCCGTGAATCTCCCTCTCTTCCCTGCTGGTTTACTCTGGCTCTCCTCTGCTCCTCTGCCGTTCTTCTTTTTCTGCGGAGCCTTTCAACGACAGCAATAACAACCACCATAACACTAGTAAGGTCAGTCGCCGTTTTATTTTATGGTCCAGTTATACACAGACGTCCGCGTCCGGGTGTGTCTACACGTAGAGCAACCTCAGTTTTTTTGGAAAAAATATTCCTGGAAACCCCAGATGAAAACAGGGCCAAAAAAGCACGACATTATTGGTCGACGCTTGACGCGTCTTTACAAGTTACCTCGTTACGTGTCTGTTTTATTGATTTCTTCTTCTTTTTTTTCAGCATTCCCCCCGCCGCCTTTCGACAAGCCAAGAAGGAGTGTGTGTGTGTATATATAGAAAGAGTGCATGCATGGTCAAAAATGATGTAGAGATGATGACAGACAATTTTATTGAACTGCCCTTTCTAACAAGACCAGCAAATTAAATTATGATGATGATGAGACTGGCCTAGAAAAAGGCGTTGGCGGTATAACCCAGCGTACTACCAGTTATTTATTAAGCATGGCTCTGTTACAAATCAATCATCGTCATCATCCTCTTACAGCCGAGCCTCAGCGTACATATATTCAACTGACTCTTCTTCTTCCTTTCAGAGATACACTGCACGACAGACACACGCACACAAGAGTAAATCCATAACCATTTGTCTACAATAAATTGAAAGTCAAACCAACCATAGAGAGAGAGAGAGAGAGAAACGAGGAAGACGAACACCCTTTTTTATTTATCGTTTTTATTACTTTTCCATGGCTCATTTTTGCAGCAGTTAACAAAATATTACCCTTGTCACTTCATCTGCACATGTTTTTGACAATATCTCCCAGTTCTGACAAGGTCACCTCTGTTGACGACGCGAGTCAATTCTCTACATGTTACATACATACATGTAGTGCCAACAGACACAGCAGCACAGCATAATTTACATGACCGGACCAGTGACCACAACAATCAACTCTACATTTTTGTACTGGTGGTCGGTGTGGAGTAGGAAACTAGGAAAAATAAACATATTTTTAGACGCTATAACAGCGAAATTATATCAAAAACCTCACTTTGAGTGACGACGACGACGACGACGTTCTCATCTTTCCCAGTAGTTTTTGCATTTAAATATTGAAACAGCTTTTTACTGTTGTCGTGTGTGCGTGCGTGTATATTATGTTTGTGGTCTTTTTGAGCTCTTCAATAAAAGGGCAGTCAGTCAGTCAGCATCATTATCATGATCATCATCCGTGTGTGCAAGCATGTTTGACATTACTACCATCATCTTCACACCGCCAACATTCAACGTCCCAAATTTGGAAAGATCATATGGTAACACATTATTTATGGCTTTTACCTACATTCTGCCCTGCACATACGCCTCTCTCTCTCTCTCTCTCTCTCTCGACTAGGAAGCATTTAAAAATTGCTTCTTTTTGCCAACAAGACAAAACCACCAACCACCTACGTGCACACTATCAATCATCATTTCTGTAGTAGTCAGCATCATTATCGTGATAGCACAGCCAACAATTTCATTCTCTCTGTCTTTTTTTTCTCTCTCTCTCTCTCAAAATAGGTACCAAAAAATAAGTAGACTAAAACTACAAAAAATAGCTGATCCAATTACACTTTACCATTTTTATTCCTTTTTTTTTAAATAAAAACGCCAAAACACTCAATTTTGGTGCTTTTCCAACAATGTGTCCAAATCTATACAAAATTCTGCAAGAAAAAAAAATGCTCATAATGTGAGCTTCAGTCAGTATCATCAACTTTGATCTGCTCACAAAATTACAAAACCTCTTTCTACTTACATCGTCCCCATCCTCCTCTATTTCCCCCTTTAGCCCGATTCTCCCCCTCCCCCCATTCCCTGGTCACATACACAACATATTTTGAATCTTGTTTCAAATTCAACAAACGTTCCTCCTTTAAAAGCTTTTTGGAGGAAGCATCCCTCCTGCCCTTGCTATGTTCCCTACTGACATCCCTACAGCTCGTTTCTCTTCTCAAAGTACCAAAAATCATTTTTCCTCACAATACGACATGCTCGGTCAAATTTCCTCTCACCCAACCGGCAAGGTAAAGTGCATCATCATCATCAGCATCACTACAATCCACCTCCTCTCGTCCCAGTCCATTACACAACAACGGCTATTATCATTAACATATTGTTACCGTTGCACATCACCACCACTTACCACACAACTGCATGTCATAATGGTCATACTACGAAATGATATCCTCGTCGTCCTCATAACAAACTTTGTACTTTATACTTGCTTCTCTCAACAACAGCAGCAACATGGCATAATGTACCACAAGAAACGACCACGAAACAAACCCTTTAGAGATGTTTTTACGAAACATGCAGTTAGTCAGTTAGGACGTAACGTCAGCAAAAAGGCAATTTTGGAGGAAACCACAAAAAACGAACAACGTCTCGCTGAAAAAAGGGAGTTGGAGCACCAGAGTAGAGGGCAAAGTGCTCCTGTCAGCATCACCGTCATCATCATCATCATCGTCATCATCATCATTTCAGCATCCTCCTCATAAGCTTGTCAGAATAATCATCCTTTGGTAGCTCAAATGAGAAATGGTGGTTACTGCGGTGTGGCCATTTGGTCCACACAGTAAATAGACACCATACGGACAGGTTCTTTTAGTAAACGGGGTACAATACTGACAGTAGTACATTTCCAGATATTTAATTATTACTTTACAATGAGTACGGCGCATGATGGAAGGAAAAGAGAGCCCATTCCAACATGGCATAATAATTATTGACATTGTTGCTGCTGCTTTCATGTTGTTTAATTTATTATTCATCGTCGTCGTCGTCATGTTCCTCTTTGCAACAGCAGCAGCAGCAGCAGCAGCAGCATTTTACGCAGCAACGCAACAGCAGCAATGTTGTTCAGAATCAATGCCACTACCACTTCATTTGCATTAAATGCGAGAAGTAGCTACATAATAGGGGGAATATAACGAGTATAACAACATATCAGCAAAAAAAAAGAACAACAACAAGAACAGGGACAACAACGTCACCTTCATATAACACATTTGCATACCAATTTAATAATGTTTAATGCAGTATTTAGTTTGAGTGTGGAAATACATAATGTTCGGTTATTTATGCATGCATGCAGCCTGACACGACGACGAC
This sequence comes from Callyntrura sp. NNG-2020, assembly GCA_027744055.1. Lineage (NCBI taxonomy): Eukaryota > Metazoa > Arthropoda > Collembola > Entomobryomorpha > Paronellidae > Callyntrura > Callyntrura sp. NNG-2020. The sequence continues at coordinate 10,039 of JAHZNE010005067.1, forward strand.
GACGGTGGTTGCTGCAGGGAAAAATTTGCATGGAGCTCTAGCTATTTTATGACTCCAGCAGCAGCATCACATCAGCAGGAGGAGAGGTAGTATGGGTGATGGTGGAGGAGGGGGTAGGTGGAAGTCAGAGGAGATTTTTGTTGTTGTTGTTATTATTATTATTATTATTATTATCATTATTACTAGATTTTAACCACTCCTCTATACAATGCTACCTCTGAGAAACGCATTACGAAACGAGAGTACGGAGAGAAACTGCCATGTTTTATTATTATTAGCGTCATTATTGCTTATTGCTATTACTACGGCCATTATGCATGCATTGACGCATGCACCGCCACCACGACTCTACATTATCAGTCAGTCAGCCAGAGAGATGACGACGACGACGACGACGATGATGATGATGATGATGGTGTATTACATTTCATGTAAATTCCTCATTCATAATAGTTCCACCATTATTGCCACCGCGCCGCATCACACACACACAACACATCACCGCAATCAAGCAAGTTAACGAGACGAAAATGTGAAGAGAGGAAAAAAGAGTGGAGGATGTAGAGGAAACTCAACCAGAAGGGAGGGGGTAAAACGGGTAAGAAAGGTATCGTTATCGTTCTCTCCGTGTTGTTACAACATGTATACCTGCTGCTGCTGCTGGAAAATGGCAGCCTTGATCCAGGCAGCGAAAATGTCTGAGTTTCTCATTCATTGTGCACAATGCCAGTTTCACTTGACATGTCATTGGTGGTTGGTTGGTAGTGGCTGTTGTGCACCAACATCACATTTCGCTGGAAGAGAGAAATGAATGATGCTGATGATGACGGTAATAATAATAATAATATAAAATAATAATGCAAGCAATGCGGAATGTAGCGTCGTCGGTCTATAACGAGGCCGTTAGATCAAGTTTGCGTGTTTTCTCAAACAAACAAAGCACACTAGCCAGAAAAATGGGGAAGGAAGCACGAGTAGAAATATAGGGAGCCGAGAGCTATGAAAGAACCAAGTTCACCTAGCAAAGGCATTATTGTCGTCGTCGTCATTATTATTATTATTATTCTGGTCGGTAATAGTATTTCTATAGAGAGCGGAATGGCTGAGAGTGGTGGTCGTACTAGGGAAGGCATGTATTTACCTAGTAATGTAGGTAAGGAAGGTTGTCGGTAGTTTGGCGAGGCATTAGCAATGAACTACTGAGAAGGACGACGTGTATGCCTCTACCTGTACCACCACACAGCCTTTTAAATCACGGCACACCTACTGCCACGGCCACCAAAACAGCAGTACGGGTCTGGCAAACCAACCCAACCAGCTGGAAAGCTGGGCTGTGGAATTATGTGTTCAGAGGTACAGTCATACAGAAAGGGAGAGAGAGAGAGAGAGAGAGACATGGCTACATGGTACTCTGTTATCCAGAACAAACGTTGGGAGACCCACATTACCACCGCCCCACTGTGTGTTGTGCTGCCGGGCAGAAAAAAGTAAATGAACAAGTAAACTTACTTTTTAGTAGAAAACTCTCCCTTTGTAAGGTAGTAACATTACGCAAATGAAATTATAATAGACAGACAGGAGAACGTTTCTTCCTTTCTGCCTTTCTAGTTGAGGCTGACGCGCGCGGTGGTGGTCACACACGGTGATGGACGACGATGACAGTAAATTAGCCATGTTACAATGGCTACATGGTACTCTGTTATCCAGAACAAACGTTGGGAGACCCACATTACCACCGCCCCACTGTGTGTTGTGCTGCCGGGCAGAAAAAAAGTAAATGAACAAGTAAACTTACTTTTTAGTAGAAAACTCTCCCTTTGTAAGGTAACATATTACGCAAATGAAATTATAATTGACAGACAGGAGAACGTTTCTTCCTTTCTGCCTGCCTTTCTAGTTGAGGCTGACGCGCGCGGTGGTGGTCACACACGGTGATGGACGACGATGACAGTAAATTAGCCATGTTACGCTGGCAAGTTCGCTGGGAGAATATTAAATATTAATGGACAGAATATTTATAAAGTTGTGTCGTACCTAGCTTGTTAAACCTTGTAATCGTCGTCACCGTCGTCGTCGTCGTCGTAGTTTTACATTGTCATCAGGATTATCAACACCACTAGTTTTATACCTGATGAGGATGATGCTTATTATGATGGCTGTAATGACGTAACTGCGTCATCATCCTCGTCACGTCGTTAATATCATCAAATATACCAACACAAAACAATAGCAATGATAAGCGAAAAGGAAAAAAAAAGAAATGAATTCCTCCTGCAGCCATTAAACATGTGCATTTGTATATATTCCACCAAACATGGCGAGTTTTTTGGGGAAAATGGGGTTCTATTAAAAATGGTGATTTGTGGTGCCCTTGTCTTGGGTTTCCTTTACGCCTTCTCTCTGTCTTTACATTGTCTTTTTGACTAAACACACAAGCACACCATCTCTTCATTCTAAAGTAGATGCATCATAAACGTGTTACTCTAGCAGCATCATCATCATCATCGCCATTGCATTGTCGTGAAACATGTCGTCTTGTCGTGAAACTTGTTTTTGTATTGCTGGGATGCCTATTTCTTGACGGTGCAAAATGTGTATGGTGCAACCACCACCACCACCACTACTGTGTGCCCAACACACAGCACAATACTTTGCAAAATAAAATATCATTTTTTATTCCTGGCTAAATGCTCAGTTCTAAATGGTCATGTAAATGTAATTTCTTTTTCCCCCCCCAAAAAAAATATCAGATATAAAAAGATGTGAGCCATAAAGGCATTATTAAGGTTTTGTATGGGTGCGTGGCACGAAACTCCTCTTCTTTTGTGAGGGAGAAGCGAGAGAGAGACGATGCTGAAAATGATAATTATGATAATGACGGTGATATCGTCGTTTTGGTGGTTTTTCTTCTTTTTATTACTATTATATTTTTGCCATTTTTTGCGTCATTTTAAATAAAGCCATTAGGATGCACCGCACCATGTGTGTGACTGTTTACGACGATAAACGGCCCCATTAAAGAAGCAAACTTTTCTCGTTCGTTTTTGCGCTTCCCCATTGAAAAGACCTCGAAAAAAAAACTGAGAGAAAAAAAGTGTGGTGAGGCGAGCTACTATGGAATTTATCAGAGGCACAGGATGGTAGATACACAAGGATAATAAACCTAACAATGGATTACATGACGACGAAAATTTAAAGAGCATTCAAAACAAATTTTTCTTTCTCCCTGGATCATCTTCCCTCGTTTAATCGCTTCATGGCTTGAAACCTCCGCTTTTTTTTCTTTTCTCGTCAACTTGCCCTTGAATCGGGTAAATACATTTAGACACAGAGCGTTGTAGCCCCCACATTTTATGACACACAACGGGTGCCAAAAATGTCGTAAAATTGCATACATAAATATATATACCGCGTGATATTCATCAGGAGTAGTCGAGTGAGTTACTTTATTTTCCTCCTCAGAATCCCTCATCGTAACAAATGGGGAAACGTTTTGCCATTGGCCGTGATTTTCTGCCATTGTGGGATTTGTGGACACACAAAAGACAGTTAAATGGACTCGATTTTCGCGAGCTTCAAACTTAATGGCAGAAAGTCTTTAAATCCCCCCCAGCAAACACACAATCTTTCTACTAGCTATTTTGACATAGTGTCGTAGGAAACCAGCCAAAAAGTAGTTTTAGTTTGATAAAAAAAATGCTTCTTATGCTGATTTGCTACTGCAGGCAGGCAGGATATTATCTAGGTAAAAAGTGTACTTTGTTGAGTTAACCGGTGGTAAATGTTCATGTACCTACAATGCAATCCCCACAAAATTGATGTATGCTCATGACTCATAATAACATTAATGGTAACACGGTGAGAATATTTTCCTCTTCTCGGGAATGTGTCTTGCTGAATGCGGACTAAGCCGTTTGTAGGTACCAGTAGACAAGGTGGAAGACCAGTTGTCGTTTCCGTGCCGGACAAGCGTTTAGGTACACAACAAAGTTGGACGGGGAGGCAGCCAGAATGTACAAGGACGTACACGGAATCAATACGCGGTGTATCCCCATTATTCCAGTACCGGGCAACAGAATTGGAGAAAAAAATTGAATAGGTCTAAAAATAGACAGTTCAATTTCCCTGTTTTTTTCTGGCTTCTCTCTCTCTCTCTCTCTCTCTCTCTCTCTTTCTCGCACGCTATTTGATTCCAACTTTCCTCGAAAAAATCCTACCACCGAGTAAAGTAGCATCGAAACAAGAACAAGTTGGCGTATTAAACAAACGAGGTCGACGAAATGACAAAACTTTTTTTCCCCTTCTCTCTCTCTCTTTTTACCGATATATTTCAATCCTGTCGATAGTGTTGCAAAAAAGTCGCATTCCCTCTTTCCTCCCGCCAAAAACGCGGATGAATAACAACGAAACGGAGAGAAAAATGCAATTATGTGTTTTCAATAACGTGAACTAATGACAATGCCAAAAATGCCGTGTTAAGAGGTGACCATGAACCCCCCGGCTACACCACCATCATCGTCCTCCACTAATGCTGTTGTTGAAGGAGACATCAGTCCTGGTGGAGCGTGGTGCGATGATGGTGTTACAGAGCAAAGTTGACTTTGTTGGTAGAAAATGAAATGTGGGAGCTGTCACAGCAGCAGCAGCAGCAGCAGCCGATGATGATGAGGGCGATGATGACGATATTTTTCACGCTGCTAAAAAGACTCTGCTTTTGTATATAAATAAATGGAGAGTGCCTACTAGATTGCTAAATTACTAGAAAACCGTTCGCCGTACACACACACACACACACACACACAGGCGGTAATGGAGGAGACAGACGTGAGTGTGTGTATGTGTGTGAAGCAAGCCAGCTTTGTTATTTACCAGCCGTTATTAATATTATGCAACGCGTTCTCACACTCTCCGAATTCCCTCTGCTGTCTGCCCCCACTGCTACTACGGTGGGGTACATTTCATCATCAGGATTCACCCATTCATTTTCATTTACGGCGAATCTAGAGAAGCTTCGTCAGTCAGACGAGACAAGATTCATTGCCCTTTTCCAAAGGTTCATCTGCACCAATAGGAGTTAGTTAGACGCAGCAGCAGCAGCATCCCAGTGGATGGGGAGAGGGGAGACGATAAAAAAATCTATCATCATCCATCCATATTAATATCATTGTCCATTGCATCATCATCATCGTCATCATCATAATCGTCGGCATGATTTCATCGTCATCATCAAATGCCATTATCCTTTTATCTCCTCCCGTGTTCATTGAAACTAACCGTGACAAAGCAGGAATTCACTGGGATCTATTTCCAAATGGGAAACCATCATGATTGGAACGCTTTTGCACGTTTCCCTTTTTAAATTTATACTCTCCCTCGGTCCACGTTGGAGCCGTGAGTGTACGCACGGTGCTCTCTGGGGAGAAATTTCAAAGGGAAAATATAATCAAGGATTATTTCCTTGTATTCACTTTTTTCCAGCTTTAGTAGAGCCTGCTGAAGCTCTCCAGCATAGATGAAGTGTAGAGAACAAATGGCCTTTTAATTTGAAAACAATTCCAACAGGCAACACAGATATACCTAACAACGCGCAAAAAAAAATTGTGTGCACGTGTAAGTGCGTTAAAAAGGAACCCCGTTGACGACTAAAAAACATCCCTCCCCCGACGACACAGCAGTCATTTAACTATGCTCCTTTTTTAAACCGTGTTTCCGGCACCATTCTTTATAGGGAGAGGCAGGGAACGAGAGGTTACACAAGTGAGATCGTATTGTTGGTATTCCCATTAAATCTGCAACCACCCAGCCATAAAGAGGAGACTCATTCGCGTTAGCGTCATCATCATTATCCACTTAATCCGTGATCATCGGCCTCATTTTTTTTTCTCCTTCGCCGCAGTATAGCGTACCAGACGGTACTCAGTCTTCGTCAGAAAGCTTATTTTTTTCTGTTTCGACCTTCATCCGTCCCACAGCAAAGTTGGGAGGAATTCATTGACACCACCACTGAAATAAATGGTGGTGAGAAAGAGAGAGAGAGAGAGAGAGAGAAGAGACAAGAAAGAGGTTTCTACATTTTGTGTATCTCCCCAATTCATCTAATTTTAACCCATAACTAGACCTCCCATTCTACTCCTAACCACCTCCACCTTGTCACCACCTCGTTTAATAATTTTCACCTTCAAAACTTTTTCACCAGACTGAACTTTAAATTCCAGGGAGACTAGACCGAGAAGCAGATATCATTTACCTGCAGCAATGGAAGAGTGCATCACTGATAACGTATCCTTTTGCAAAAGTACGCCACTCTGCTCCACACCCCGTCCCCTCCACTTCTCTCTCTCTCTCTCTCTCTCTCTCTCGCTCGTTCTCTCTTCACTAGGTTTATTATCTAATTAGACATGGCCAAAAATAAAAAGTATCTGCTTCTCCACTAATGTCCTTGTAAAAATAAACTTCATGAAATTTGCAATGGGCTCTCTCTCTCTCTCTCCTTCATTTGTTCTGTTCTCTTTGGAAACCTACACATTCCATACTGTGTATTCGCTTCGTTTTTAAATACATTTTTTCGCTATGGTCACATGTTCCTAATATCCCCCACCCCAAACCCTTTGCATTTCACTCACTCCTTTGGTCGCCTTGTGCACCCAGCTCCGTTTAGGAGTATCAAATATTTATAAAAATGGAAATGAAAAAAGTTTCTTCTTTTTTTCTCAAATTGCCAAAGTACATCCATTAGTTCCACTTTAATTTCCCATAGCATCTCTAGCAGCCACGTACCAATTTCTCGGCCTTGGCAAAATATAAAATGACAAAAAATAGTTTTATCTTCACACCATCATCACCACCACTACCACCGTTATCACATAACCAGCCGCCTCACAGTCCTACAGAAAAAGTAAAAAGGCAGAAACAAAAAAGTATATATTTGTTCTTCGCGTCATCGTCGTTGTCGTCATTTACGTCGGCCTTTCTATTCATTTTTTTCTTCTTGTGATAATGATGATTCGCCATTTATTCAACAAATTACAATCCCCATAACATGCCTTCTCTTCTTCCTAACAATCGTCATCATCATTACTATTATCATCATCATCGTCATCATCGTCATCATCATCATCATGCAACCATTTTGTAACCACCGTATACATAAAAGGCGCTACAAAAACGCATTTTCTGAGAGCGAGACCACGAAAAAAAGGAGAACACACGAAAAATGCACACAAAACAAAGTTAAAAGACCATTTAATAAAACACGGCCTGCCATTACACCACCACCACCACCACCACACCATATGAACTTAACTCTATTATATGTCGTATAATAATAATAATAATAATTCCCAACTGATAATAATAATAATAATCATAATGTGTGTAGTAATACTCCGACAACAGGGCAACGTGTTCTCTCTCTCTCTCTCTCTCTCTCTCTCTCTCTCTCTCTCATGCTGCCTGTTTTACCCCCACCAAACAAACCTATCCGCAATTTTCTTAGCGTTAGGCAGCCAGTATAACCAAGTCAAGTAAGTTTTCCACTTTTTTTTTTGTTTCTTTCCTGTTTTCGGGCACCCTCCCGCAAAACGTTTCCCCCTTTGGAACATCTTACATCACACCTCTCCCCTTTCCTTCCACAGGCCTCCTAGTGTTTCTGCGGCCTCGACCGACCTTCTCGTCCAGGGGGACGAGAGATCGGTGTGGGGGCGGGTGTTTTAATGCCGGTGCCGTTTTCTGTGGATGTCTCCCTTTCGCACTGCATGTTTGACACGGTTTGCTTCTTGGTTGGCGTAGCAGCAGCAGAAGCAGCAATGCCTGTACACTTCGTAACAATAAAATATCGTTTGCAGTTCGCTTCGCACTTTAATACGCCAAGAAAGACACCACTACTCAGTTCACTTCTCTCTCTCTCTCTCTCTTGCTGCTCTTGTCTGTAAAACTTTTTTTTGCCTTGTGTAATTCTTTTTCTATTTTTTTTTTGCTACAACTACTTACTAACTCACTACTACCGTGTGTGAGTGCTCGCGCTGCTCCTGCCTGCCACATAAGAAATGTTCGTCTTTTGCTGTTGTTCAGTAGTAGTAGTAGTAATGCGCTTAGTGTCGTCTATCTATATCTTCTTTTTTAGACTAGTAGTCTTCTTCGTCTTGGTCGCTTTTTTGGCTTTGGCTTGACCTACATTTTCTTTGCCCGTGTTTTACATTCCTTCTCCTCACTCGGCCTCCTTAAGGCAGCGAGGTTTAGATTATAGCCCGCACTCTTTTGTATTTTTATATCAGCCATTCCATAAGAGAAATAATATATATCGTGCACACACACTCCAACCATCTCGCTTGGTCTGCTCGCCTCGCTTCTTTTTTTTTATTGTGCCTCTTCTACAACATCACACAAGGTAGCCAGCATTATTTTAGCGTTATAGCGCAAAGCAGCAGTAACGTGCAAACAGATCATCATTATCATCATCCTCACCTCCGTCACCACCACCACGACGAAGGATGATACCCAGTGAAAAATGTGCTATATAGAGAGACTCTCTCGTGTCGAATGCAGCTTTTAGCTACTTTTTTTTATATATTAACAAACAACTTGTTTCTATGTGGATATTTTTTTTTATGTATTTCATCATCTTTGTCGTAAAGCTTGTCACACACCACCAATGACCATGCATCATTGTCGCAGTCAAGTACAAAAGAAAAACAAAATACCAAAGAAGAAACCAGCATACTTTTATTTTTTGACGTTATATTATCCTCCTCCTCCTCCCTCTCCCCGTATTATAATAAGCTGTGCTAACGTAATAACGTGAGGATGACCATGAATAGACCCTCCGCTGAGAGAGAAGGCTCGGTCGAACTACGCCACTACTGTGAAAGAAAACTACGCCTTTGTGGTACTTACACAAGAAAAAAAAATTGCAAAATACTCTTTCATACAAGCTATTTTGTCTTCTCAAACGGGGGAACAAAGCTATAAGGGAATGTGTGAACTACATTTTTTTTACTTTACCCGCGCACACTCTCTCATGCGTATATCGAATCGAAAATTGTCAGATATATAGGAACATACTCTTCACACAATTTTAGGTGTCGTTGTAGCAACTCCACTCAGCAAGAGGAAGAAAAAAAACGAGGAAGTAGAGTTAAAAACGGTGGTGTATAGAAATTTTTCTTGCTGTTGTTTTATTTTCTTCTTCTCTCTCTCTCTCTCCCTCTCTCTCTCTCTCTCTCTCTCTCTCTCTCTCTCTTCGCACTAGACTACTGACTGATGAGGTTGATTCCCAGGAGCATAGTTAACTCTAACGACGTTACATACTATTTCGTACGAACACTTTGTTGTACGATCACGACGACGACGAAGACGATGGGATCGAGATAGAAATTCAACAACAGCGCCAACAAACTTGTGTGTGCCCCATTCCATTCCTCTATATTCTCAAGTCATCTGGCTTTTTTCTCGCTAATTTATTATCTCCCAACAATTCTAAACATTGGCAACAACGCCAGTAACTGTACCAGTGTAACTTACACCATGTGTCTGAGTGTTTTGGGGCTTTTTGAAGAAAACGACAACAATCCGCGCCGTTACTTTGCCGACATACGTTGTTAGTTTAGACGTAATCCGGCTAGCTTACACACACACACACACACACACACACACACACACAGCCGTATAACGACGTACACTGACCCTAATAATAAAACAAACGCCAAGCAGCAGCAGCAGCAGCAGCAGTTTGTTTTCCTTGCTCGATTCATCTTCATTTTTATCTCTCTCTCTCTCTCTCTCTCTCTCTCTCTATCCCAACTCTCTTGCTACTCATCTGCAAAAAAAGATTCCCGAAAAAAATTGCAAGCGTTTCCTCATGCAAGTTTTATGTGTTATGTATATACCTATATGGGCGCACATAAAAAAAACAAATGGTTGTCTTGGGAATCATCGTCGTTTTCGATGATGATTAGTAAACATTTTGCAATATTTTTCTTTCCATAATAGTTTCCCCATAAATCAAACACTTGTTACGACAACAACCATCACACGATCCTGTTGTGCCACCTGCTTTATATGCTTCGAACGGTTTTTTATCTCTTTGGGCGTCATATCATCATCATCATCATCATCATCATCATCATCATCATCATCATCATCATCATCATCATCATCATCATCATCATCATGTATATATGTGATCGTGTCATGGCAATGTTGACGAAGATCAGATCAGGGTGACCAGGAAGCAGAGTAAAGAAATCTCTGCTTACCCACACACACGTGCGCGTGTACACGTCTTTTTCAGACATAAACACCAGATGTGCAAATTCTTTCGTAACGTTGTTCTCACGTTGCAGTAAAAAAAAATCCAGAGCATCTATGCCGTATCATCGAACATCATCAATCAAGACCAACAACCTACGTACCTCTTATACTGGAAAACTTGTCACAATTTTCACGTCCGTCCAAATAACCAGCACGCGTGTGCCTGTTGTCGCTATGTGAGTCTCCACACACACCTTATTTACATTTTTAGCGAAATCAACTCACCATGTATTTTTTTTCTGTTTACCATCGCCATAAAATGTCAATCATTATCTATCATTCGCATCATCATCATCATCATCATCATCATCGCCCTAAACTTAATGTGATTCTGAGCACACCGTGTGCCATGTAAGTACACACAAGTAAATGAGTGTGTGTGCTTTTCGTACCTCCTGGCAATATACACAGGGAATGCCATCCAAGAATGATCATCCTGATCACATTACCAGCCCCAACCATCATCCATCCATCCATAATTTGCATGGTTGCCTTCTTTTGACTTACAAGATTCTGATATTATTATATATTATTACAGCACTCATTCCATTTTATACACTCACACTCCTCCCTGCCTGTGACCGATAACTATTATACCACTAATACCACTACCGCTGATGGAAAAGCCGTGTATTTTTTCCATAAATGGCCATAAAACCCCGTTCCCCCAACAAAGCGAGAAGGAGCGAGGCGAGATGATAGGACTTAACTGGTAAATGGCTTTTCCAACTAGAGGAAAACCCATGAAAATGAAGAAACCCAATTAAGACGCTCACAACAGGAATTGAGGAAACGTTGCACGTGAGTGTAAGTCGTATCCCCGCCAAGCGGGTCATCATCGACATCATTATCCTTGCTATTATCATTGTCCCGTGTGTCTGTGTGTGTGTGTGTGTGTTTAACGTTAGGTTACCTAGAAACCAATCAATCAATCATATCGCAAGAAACGGTAACGGTGCTTATGTAGTTACTTCTCTGCTCCCACCATCATCATCACCACCACCACCTACCCCATTATTGACTTTGGTTTGTGGGCATACACTTAGGACGTGCGTAATATTTGGTATCTCTATCTCCCTTTTTTTTACTGTGTGACTTGCTCGGCTGCTACAAGTTTAATTGTTTGTCAGTGTTTTTGTCCTGTTGTTCTTAATCTCTCTGCCTGTCCATTCCGCACTGACTCACACACACACAACAAGACCCTCTGTGTCGAGCAAACGGTAAGCTCTCTTCTTGGCTTGAAAGCTAATAGCTGTAGTAATCACTAGCAGCGAGAGAGTGGAACACCTTTTATGAACGTACCATTTATTATTTTTGTTTAATGATCGTGACACGATCCGTTACTCCTGGCTTGATTTGGGCTAAAATTGTTGCTTGCTTCTTCGGCAGACACTTACGGGCTTCTAAACTCGGTTTGTGTGTGTGTGAGCGAGCGAGCAAGAGCTTCATTTTCTTTTTCGTCTTTTATTAGGCTTCTCATTCTCATCATGATCAATGATCATGCTAAAATGATAATGATGATGACGACGAATTCTCATCATCATCATCATCATCATCAACATCAATAATGGCTCGAAATGTTGAGTGCCCTTCATGTGTGAGTAGCAACGGTGGTGCATCTCGAGAAAAGTATATTATATTGAATTAGATCATTATTGAATGAGAAAAAGGGAACGCTTTTTTAACCCTCAATTTAGCAAGCAGAGAGGGGGCGGCAGGTAAAAAAAAGGTAAAACTAAATGCGCCTCTGTCTATTGCCACTTGAGTGTGTGCGAGAGCGAGAGACACAAAAACGTCAGAGAAAGACGACCTTTCAGAAAAACTGAAAATCTCTTCTTTACAATGACAGACCATTCTAGTGTCCTCTGATGAAAAGCGCAGCTCCCTTTGAATTTACCTTCAAGAAAAAATCAAGGTTTTTGGTTTTCACTTTAAAACGACGTCTTTTTTTTCTTTTGCACAAAAAAAAAGAATCTTCAACAAAAATCCCGTCGTCAGCTGGGAGGAAAAAGTATATATACACATCTCCCGTTACGACAAAATGAAACCCCGGTATTGTTCCTCTCCGTTAGCAACTGGCACTTCTCCATATCCGCCCGTCTACAACAGTATTCTTTTCTCCTTGAATGAATGAGCACACAGGAAAGACAAATGAATACCCCAGAAAAAATAAACTAACAACAAAAACAGGAAAAATAACTTTACAAATCCATTTCGGATCGAGACACTTTAAATGCAGACATTGTTCTCCAGCAGCAGCAGCAGCAGCAGCAGCAGCAGCAGCAGCAGCAGCAGTAGATGAAAAGCACACTAATGTCCCCACGAATCCATATAGAGTTCCTTTAAAAAATATTATCTCCGTTTTTCCTTTCTTCTTCTCACGCCGCGCCTTCCCATCCGCTGCTGCGCTCTTTTACTTTTCCATAGAGCGCCCATTATTCCCATCTTCATTACATTATCTCCCTTTCAAAAACCCCTCCAGTCATCCCATTTCTCCCAATTCTCGCTTCATTTCTTTCCCTCTTTATTTACCGAAAGTGCCTTTCTTGAACTTTTGGTCACTGATATTAATTTTGTTAAAAGTTCAAAAAAATACTGGGGTATATAATTAGCTACTACCAAGAAGAGCGTTATTATTATTATCATCATCATCCACATCATCCTCAACGTGACAAAAGAGAAAAAGCAGTTTTTTTGGAGACGACTACACAGAGAAAAACCCTGAACAGTATTAAAATCGTGATGAGCCCATAATCATCCTCATCCTCCTCATCATCAACATTAAAACATGATCATCGCTAAAAGCATCCCTACTCACAACAACCATCTTTACCGTCCTCATCAACGTTATCATTCTCCTCTCCGCCCGCCTTCCCTGACAACAAAAACGTTCGCCTCTTTCATGATGATAGCACTTCTTGGGTCTCTCTCTAGTCTCTCCGCATCTCAAGAGATGACCATTATTTTTTATTGTTATTCCTCTCACCTTTTAAACTTGATTGCTTTCATTCTACTTTTCATTATTACTACTGCTGCTGCTACTACTACTACTACTACTACTACTCCGTGTGCACTGCCAATGCAAAATGAAGGAACGATAAGTGCTACTCTCCACAACACCACCATCACCCACCAACTTACTCGCTCGTCAACAACAACAACAACTTGTTTTTCCATAGCAATTTTTTTTTCTTTTCTTGCTTTTTAAAAAACCAGAGTACAATTTATCCAGGAAAGAGAGAGAGAGGCTCGTTTCGTTGCACCGCCACTGCTCTCTATCACAGCAACTTGTTGTGCCCAAGGAACCATTTCCATTTAATCTGCAAGGTAGCTCAACCTTGTACTTAAGAAGCTTCTCCTTCATCTTAATCATCATTATCATCATCTGCTGCTGCAGCAGCAGCAGCAGCAGCAGCAGCACCCTGATAATTTCGTGTATTACTCTTCCGTCGTCTTTTCTAATAAACCTCTGCGCCTTTCAGGCATTTCCTTACTGTGTTACTACTTGTTTTAACGTGTTTTCCGAAACCCCCAAGAAAAATTCAGTATACACTTAAGTAGCAGTAAGAGCACGGCATCAAAAATTAATATTGGGACCCACAATATTGACGACCATCATATAATGGCAGGTACTGAATATGATCTTCACTTGTCTTCTTGGATGCCCTGCCTGATCCACCTGTCTCTCATAGAAACAGAGGGGGGGGAGAGGGGGAGATGCAACAACGACCAATGAATTCGGAGTCTATGATCATCCAAAATAAAAGGGAATGAATTGATGATGAAGAAAAAAGAATGAGAAAAAACTCGTAAAGCCAGTTATTTTCCCTTTCAACTTCTCAACATTGTTATATTACTATCTTTCTATTTATTTCGTCCCCCCC
>JAHZNE010005068.1:0-38131 GCA_027744055.1 Callyntrura sp. NNG-2020
GTAACATGATAAAACAAGTAATGAGAAGCACGTCATTATAAATACTTTATATGCGTACTGAAGTACAGGGTATGGAAAATATCAACAACAACGGTAGTTTCGTGTCCCTGCGCTTACATGACTCGTTATGGTTATTTTGGTATTACTATCATCACCAACGTAGTATCATCAAATTGGATTCAAAAGGTTCTGCTCAGCATATTTTTGGTTATCTGTGCATGGAGCACTCTACACCACACACCACCAAGCGTCGTCAATCCAGTCAACCGAAAAGATTTTCTATCCATCAAGCTTTTGCTTTTTGGTTTGCTTCTTACTTTTTTTTTAGATAAAATGTAATGGTTGTCTTTCTCGAATGGAGTCTCTATTAATGATGAAATAACTGTTGAAAAAGGGACGTATACGCGATACACATCGAGAGAGACAAGAAAATGTTTTGCCCTACTCACTTAACTTGTTGAAAATGGGTCTTCTTCATCACATGTCGCTGTATCATCATCGCGATGTTGATAAGAAAGAGCTGACTTTTTTACGTGTCGTCGTCTTCAGAAAAAATCTCGTTGATGTGCAGTCACCCCTTTCTTGATGCTCCAAAGTCTTTGAAAATAGTATAGGTAGAAGATCTATAACGTACACGTATATATATATAATATGACTATATATATAAATATACGTTATATACGTGATGGAGCATGTGAAGGGAGCAAAAGTTTAATGTATTTTATTAGTTTAATGATAAACGCATATAGCAACACATTTACTAATCCTAACGGTTTTTAGTTTCTGTTTTCGTTCTAGAATAGCTCGTTGACTAAGAAATGTGTAGTTGGTGGACATTTTTTTACAGCAATCACGATGCCAGAACAGTCCTTGAGATCGCCGTTTACTATCATGAATGTTTTCCAATGTGAAAACTTAAAAGGGTCTCTAAAGAAGTGAAATACTTGGGAGACATGACATTGATTCTATGTGCAGCCCGCTCACATTACTTTTCACGTTGAGTTGTTCACTTGTTTGTGTCGTCGCTGTCATTTTAAAAGGAACTGTTATTACTAAAGTGGTACACAGTAAATACTTTCATTGCTCTTTTATGGGCGCTTAATATACAGTGGAGACATACGACGGGGTCACGAGGCTAAAGGAGGGTTAACATGCACGCAAGCATACGACATCTTTCATTACGCGTTCTGTATGAAATGCCCTCTTATCATTCTGCTTTTAACCAAAAAAGGCACGAAGAACTGGTTAATCATTTAAGAGCAACAGCAGCAGACAGTAGTTCGGTGGCAATACATGTGGAGTTGTACTGGTTCATCACTAAACATAAAACAACCGTAACTTGCTCCACTCTCCACCGGCAAAGCATGCATATACCTACAGCATTCATAAAGAAAAAGAAAAACAATCAAACATGCATTTTTATTTGGGACGATAGAAGAAGAGGATAGGTCGTCGACGGCGACGAGAAATGAAGGAGGATGTTGGCTGTAGGAAGGGATGCTAATAATTATTCTAGGAAGATACTAAATGCTTCTCAATGTACCCATCCATTTATTTTAGTAGAATACAGAGCTCCCACTCACAACAAAAACAACGACTCAACCTCCAAGAAACCAGAGTCGAGTCAAAGTGGAGTCTTTCATTTTTAAGAGTTCCTTGTTATTCCGAAGATACCCACATGGACTATCCACAGTAATACTCTCGCTCTCCCTGTTGTGTCTCCAGGAGTCTTGTCTTCTGTTTTGAGATAACGCTAAAGAAGAAAGAAGGTACAGATTAAGTGGAGTCACTGAGTCACTCAGACTCGTTACAGCGTAATGTCTAGTACATGCTTACCTTGTGCTTGTTCCTTACTTACGCACGTCCTTAATGCACAGCAAGAGCACATGGTTTTATAAAGAAACTACAAGGGAGTCTTTTTGTTGGGACATGGTTATTATTATTATTACTCGAATCTAAAACATACACTTCCATTTTAACATCACCATGCACAGTACGTGTAACAACAGTAAAGTTCTCTCTCTGTGAGGGTGTGCATGTAGTAGTGTGGTGTGTACTGTAATCCTAAAGTTACTGGACAAAGTAAAGGTTCAACTTGCCCTGACTCTTTTTCAGGGAGTCAGTCATCCAGTCAAAGATTTCACAAGTCAGAGATTCTTCGTGTTCCTTCTACTTGGTTGAGAATTGCAAAGTAAAATACACATATTCATCGCTGATGCTTATCGATAAGTTTAAAAGTGTAAAATGTATGTACGTAGGAGTGGATGTGGCGCATGTATATTATTATAAACATTTTTACTTTGAGAAAGGAGACCATTCTGAAGAAATAACTTGCTCAGTACTGGTAAAGAGATATAATAATACACTGGGGCTGGAAGTACATTAGATGAAACAAGTACAAGTCAGCATCTTTTTCTTCCCTCTATTTTCATTGAACCTTTCTTGAAAGCTCACACAGGCCAGGTCTCCACTCAGTCGCTGTTATCTGTATTTTTCTCCGAGTTCACGGCACAACGAGAACCCACAATTTTCTCTCTGCAGACAGTGATGTACATTGTAAACGCGCATCTCTCCTGAGTGAGTGAAACTTGGTTAAGTCATATTGTAAAAGTAGTTCAAATCGAAGAAATATACGAAAAAGAAACACATCTTCCTCTTTGCAATAGAGTCATAGGGAAGCTCCAGGCTGGTGCTTCAAGCTACTTATGTGTTTCCCGTAAGTTTCGACAAGTTAGCACAACAACCGGGTTTCTGGGTCTGCACATTTTTCTTTTTTCATGTCGTAAGCTTCTTACATAAACGTACGTTCGTACAAGAAATAAAGTGGTGGCGGTGGTGGCACAACAAAGTTACAGCATCCATCTCGCTGTCTGACTGACTTATGGTGGTTTTATTTAAACAGTCAGAGTACCTCAAGTATAGAGGGAATCAAGTTGAGTCTTGGGACAAAAAATGGAGTGTGTGTTTTTCTCTTTTTGTGAACTATTCTCCTAATCATCATCAACAACATCACTCTTAGCACTGGTTGACTGCCTGTCCCTTTCTGGATTGTGAGGAGATCCTTTTGCCAGAGGCCTTCCTTAGAGTCAATTAGCAATCACTTCTTTCTCACATGCACATACGCGTAACACAATTGGGGAAACAAGCGGTACAGCTTTAAAAGGATTTTATTGCTTTGTAAATAGTTATATATCCTTATTTTCGGTATCTTACTATCCTACATTGTTATTACTTCCTTACAGCCTTACTTTTTTTTGCTTTTTACCCTCCACCTTAAATGCCATGTTGAGTAAAACATACAGTAAGTACAGATGTATATGGATCCGACCCATTTAGAATTATACCCGTCGACGAACAGGTTCATCTTTATACGTACTTATTTAACCATACCATTTGCCTTACTCAAAGGCGATATTACGGATAAGGGCACTTTTTTGTTTGGTACCCTTCGATATAGCTGCGGAGTGTGGAGACAAGGTTCACAGTGTCTCACTCGGAACATTTTTACTCCTCTCTCAACTTTCATGTACTCTATAATTTACAGTCATTTCCACTCTCACTTATCAACTTTGCATCTTTCTGACCCGACAAGCTGACGAGAAGAGGAGTCCAACGAACGAAAAATCAATGCTGTCTCCAATGCCGAGATGTCGATATACGAAATTGTATATAAAAAAACAAGACATTCCCAACAGGGCTAGGTTCATATACCTGCTGTTCTGTGTGTGTTTTTCATTGGTGTTGAGAGTTTTTGTTGGAAATTATCGAAAAATAGCTAAATTCGAGTTCTTTTTAAAATTATATGCCTAAGTCATTTCCTATTTTTACTCCGTAGAAATTCCCTGTATCTCGATAATAATTCAGCTTCAAAAGCTACTTGGCTCATGAAATAGTTGTTTTTTTTCTAGAAAACAAGATAATAATGACTTTTGAGGATATAATAGGTACGTGTAAAGTCTGATACATAAAAAGGTATCGTTTTGTAAAGTATCGAGTTGATGATTACCTATAAAAAATCCATTTACGTATATGCATTCTATGTAGAACAGACATGAAATGTGTATTGCGACTGAATGCATGTGAGAGTGAGAACGAGTCGTCGGCGGCGGTCGGTTGAACAAGCCGCATACAGGCAGCGGAGAGCGTAGATTTATGCACGAAATTACAGCAGTAAAAATTCTCTTTTTCTTGCAAAAATTAACCACATTAATGACCAACGAATACTAGTCATTTGGATTTAGTACGTAACGCAGCAGTAAATAATATAATGAATTCTTCATTCCTTGGTGTGACTTTGCTGAAAGACAAAACGGCTACATCTCTATTTGAAAAACAAGAAAAAAAACACAGCAATAATAAACCATCCACCAGTGCAAGTTCTGCGGTCCCTTGATAGCCATCATCCTCTTTATGAAGTCCATAATATACACACATACATATACACACGAGCATATTATGGAAGTAAATTTTAATTTCAATTACTATCATATATATGTTGCAAAAATACCAATTTACTACACTTTTGCACATGCAAGCCTGTATGTCAATAGCTTGTTTCTGACCATTTCTATCATCTTTCGTTTTCTCTGAAGAAACAGAAAAGTAGCAATCATCATCAAATGAGTATAAAAAAGTTTTAAATTGAGGGAATTAGTTTAGCATGCAGACCGAAGCGAAACTCGGAGACGAGTAAGAGTCAGTTAGTCATAACCCATCCATTCCAACACTAGCAATCTTCCGATGCGGCATACAAGAGGCACCGGCAGGAGCACACGGCATCAAGTTTTTTGATACATAACAACCTGCATACCTTTATACAGCACACCATATTTTATTTAAATGTGTGTGTGTGTGTGTGCCTGTCTGCCAGCATAGCAATCATTCTGAAGAAGCTGAATTGTTGCTGGTAATAATGATGGGAGAAGAATTGCTATTATGTGTAATCACACAACAATAATATCTAGAATGACCAGCAATGCGGAGCTAATAATAAAAAAAGAAGGAACTTCCATGCACATACATTTTTATGTACTACTTTCTGTGCTGCAGTTGGGAAGAGTGCGGTAAAAGGAAGAAAATACATGTGTACTTACCTACTCGTTGGAGGCAGTGCTATTTATTGTTTGCAATGCACACAAGTGTAATATACACATATACTACATATGTAAGTAGCTACCAAGTTGCATACTATATGTACATCTGATGTATATATTAAAACATGATATGATCCGTGGATGCACTTCCACTCACAATCAAACAGTGAATGTCCATCATCACGATAGTTCACTCATCTCTCTTCTCCGCGGGAAAAGGGAAAGACACCGAAGGAGAACCAAATAAGCAAACTTCAAAAACAAATGGACAGAGAGAAAAACGAAGATGTTTTTTGTCTGCTTGAATATTTGTGCGAGTGCCTAAGTGGGAAGTAGGCATATACAGGAGTATATAGCTTAAAGTACGTGAATAGCTGAGAGCAAGTTTCTGTCATTATTTCCATGATTGCATGTTGATGACGATAATAATGATGATGACTCTTAATTCTTTCTACTACCTCACAGCCATCTTCTCTCTCCGTCGAGTCTTTTCCACCTCTTGAGCGTGGAATATCTCAAGTGGTGTTGCTTTGCAAACACATTATTTTTCCATTTCTTCATTTTTAAATGTATGTCTACATTTGTACGTACATGGTAATATTCTAAAAGGTTCAAAAGACAAAACGGAATTGGAAAGGTGGGGGCATGGGACAACGAGCAAACGGGTGCACGAATTTTCGTACAGCTTGTACAGGTGTCTACTCCCTTTTACGCAGGGATATCTACTAGCATGCACAACATGCACAATGAAACATTAAAAAGTGAGACTTGAAAAATGAAAAAGGGCTTTCCGTGTCCGATTTTTACGACTGTCCAGTTCCATCCTCTTCATCTGAATTTTTATATTCTTATGTATAGGTGCATATATACCCTTTTCCTATGTGATTGTGTACGTTCTCACAAAAAGAAAGGATGGAAGTAATAAAGATAATGGAACATCAACATCCTCACCGTCTGTTTAACACACTGCAGCAGCAGCGCATCGATTCTCTGATATTTTACGATGGCAAAGCACTATTTTTCTTCAAACTGCATATAGCAGTCATCCTCGTCGGAGCCAAGTGTGTGTGTGTGTGTGTGTGTGTGTGCTGACGTATACACATAAGCACGTATCTTTTTTCTGTGCGTACAAAACATCGCCTGAAAATATGAGTTTTTCTGTTTTCTTTCTCTGTCCTTCTGTAACATATCATTATGCCCATTATTATTATTATTACTGCTTCCCTGATACTGTTGTTGTGGTTGGTGATGATAATGGTACGGTAGGTTAAGGTAAAAAGGTAGGATTTTACGTCCATCCATGTATGTGTGTGTTTTTTGGAGGTATGCATGACTGTTGGTAATGAGAACTATTTTCCGGAGCAACAGTGGATGGATGGACAAAAACGAAAATGTAAAAAACAATAAAGATGAACTACGAGCTACGGAGTGTGTAAGATGGATGGATCGTGGTTGATGATGACGATGCGCTCTTTTTAAGTAGTAATTTTCATTTGTCTGCCCCTTTCTACAATTATTTGTATATCTTTGTTCAAGTTAGTAAGTATACATTATTACTTAGGATTTTTCTCGCTCGCAGTTCTCTTTTCTTGATGATCATAATGATGAGCATTAAAAAACCTTCTTGTGTAATGATAACTGTATGACAACGATTCTTCCAACTTTTTGCTGGACTTTTTTTTCGTTGTTTGTACTAGTACATTTACTTCAATATTACAAAGCTTATTTTATTTCCAAAGTCATAGTCACCAGCACCAAATGCCATTGTTCTCAGACTAATTTATACTTTTTTCGCTGCTCGGGATTTTTACAGCGATGATGATGACGATGACTGTGCTCCTCCAACAGCATCAACCATAATTCCCTCAATCATAGTACCTAATGTCCATGTAAAATGTGGCTTTTTAAGCTTCTCACGAAAATCTCAACCAGAGAGAAAATTGTCGGCGTTTATAGTAGTAGAGGTAATATAGTAGAAATACCGAGATACGGACGTGCACTTATCCACACGTTATATTTTCTGTAAAAGTCGTCCTAGAAATCATCATCATCATCAACATAATCACGATCGTTCCAGTCTTTCGTCCGCCGAAGCTTCCGGACCCTATATTTAACAGAATGCAGCATCATCACCGTCATTACCGTTTATTGTTGTGTCTCCTCATGAAAAGCCAGAGAGACTGAGGAAAGAGCAGTAGCAGGAAAAGAATAGCACAACAACAAATGTATGTAATAGCTGTGGAAATTATTGCTATTAACATAGTCATATTATAATATGCGCATAAGTGGTAACTGGCAGTAATAAAATGCCATCCTTTCACGTTATATATGCGTCTAGTTTTATAAATGCTGCATGAGAATTAAATGACAAAAGACGACAATTTTTCGCCTAATTCATTCAAGCGTGCAGGAAAATAGGCACAAAACGAGTGCATGCACAACAGTTAAAAGTTTTTGAATGCTCATTTTTTCTTTCATAAAAGAGTGTTCTGACTAGTGCTGTCGTACCATTTCTCTCATTCTATTTCTCTTACTCGCTAATGTCGGCTGCACACATAAAAGATTATGGAGCGTGTGGATATATCATTCTGTTTGTCTGATAGTTTTAAAAATGGAATATTGTCGTAAAGCAAACTGAAAGAATCTGGAAGCAATTTTTAAAATGTAGTAGACAACAAGCAGTGACGAGAGTATCAGAGAGAGAGAAAAAAAGAGGAATTTGGATGGTTGCAAACATCATGGAAGTTCTTAACGAGAGACATGAGCTTATTTTCAGTTTATCCAACCTTTCGAAATATTTTTCTCTTTAAACAGCTCATGAAATATGTGTATTGCTTTTCCTAATTATGTTTGTTTAGGTAAGGGTAGATAGGCAGCGACGTTAGAATGTCTTCTCTCCACAACAAGTATACGCACACACCTTATAAAGTATCAACTTTTTTCAATACTACTACTACCAGCAGCAGTATCACCTAGAAATGTCTAAATGTGTGCGTTGTTTTGGTATGCCTTCATTACTCGTGTACCAGAAACGCATACAAAGTATGCTGCCTTCAATATATGTTTTTATTTCAAAATGAGAAACACTTTTCTCAAGTGACTGATGTTATGTGTTTGTGTTTGCTTTCAAGTTTTTCTTTTCTCGAGGATCAGCAAAAAAGGAAGAAAAGAAGCGAGTTCATTCAGCTGCAATAATTTAAGCACCCTTTATGGTGATTAGCTAAAAGCTACACGCGCTCCTAAAACTACCAAAAATGCAGTATATACTCAACTCCCTCTCTCTCTCTCTCTTCTCTCTTTCTCCTATTCCTTTATTGTGCCTTGTTTACAGTTTTAAACTTTACGTCTTTCCGTGGTTCCAATAAATGACTACTTTCATTTTCCTCCGCTTATCCTATCAATATTTTGTGCGGCACTGTAAATTGCTTCCGACAGAAAGCAGTGCGGCTTATGTTATCCTTTTAAGTTAAACTGACTGAACGTTGCGATGATTTGTTTGCTGATGGACAGCACCTAAAAATTGTCCTTTCTATTTTTCCTTTGCGGTTAACACAAAAAACATGTTTGTTTTTTCTAGAACCTAAAACACTTTTAAAGCTTGACGTTGTTTCAGCTGAGGCTAAGCTTGATTTAAGGAACAGGATGCTGATGAAACCCTATTGTGCACTATAAACTTCGTAACTTTATACGTCTTTCTTACAATTATTACTATTGCCGGTGGTAATGTCCTGGGTAAATAGCATCCTAAATTTTCTCTCTGTTACAGAGAGAAAATTCCCGTCCACGAAATTAAATATTTATGAACGGAGCGGATTCTACAATATATTTGAGTACAGTTCATTCTACTGCTTAAGGCTCACAGTCGTAGTATTAAAAAATCCTGAGACGTGTTAACATTTGAACAAAATGTAGGAACTTGGTGGGAGGTTGTTTAAATGTTTTCGTTTGCTCAGTCAGGCTCTTTGAGGATCAGCGGGCGGTCAATGATATACGAACTCGGGTGGCTCATACATCTTCAAATAATAATCCCAGCACATCTATTACTCGTAGTTATCATCGGGAAGATGTAATAATAGTAGTCATCTGCAACAGCACAATAATAAGCGAACGCGCACCTATAAGCCGTGCACCTATGTTTTCGTTGAATCATGATGATGAACGGCTTTAAATAGATAATATTGCACTCGTATATGTACACAATAAATAAAAATAGAGAACGAAAAACATGTATTATTATTATGATAGACCGAATATATTGTTGTTGTTTGAGAAAGATGGTAACTCGTCGTAGTTGTTGATCCGATGATTCAGAATCAGCAAAGGTTGCAGGGGGACCGTATTATTCAAGAGACAGTATACATACAACACACTACGCTATGCTACGCCGGTGACCGAAAGTAACAAAACATTCTGGATACCTAAATATACGTATAAAGCATACGGCGCTGTTTTCTACTAAACGCGTTTCATCATCCCCACAACAAGCATCAAAATAAGTAACAATAAATAAAACGAGATGAAAACTTTTAGAGGATTATAAATAAATCGGGATCTTACTGTGAAAGTCCTGTGTACTGACATGCCGGTGCATAAGCCAAGCCTAGTTATTTTTTGCTTCGGTCATTCTCACAGGTTTATAGGTAATAATTATGTTTATTTTAGGAGATTTAAGAGGTATATTCAACGAGACCCGAATGCCTAAAGTATCTATCTTCTACGCTCAACCTTTTATATGTGCATGTGTGTGGTTTTTTCTGGTCTTTCTTTTTGTAATATTTACACACGTAATCCTCAGCACCCTGTTCCACTTGAATTAATAGGAATATAAATTGCGCTAAAATAGAAAGCGTAAGCATTTATTTGCACATTTGTTTACAAGGAAAGGTAGATAATGAAAAGGAAAAGATTATGTCAGTGCATGTAACAACGTGTAACTGGCATGTAGGCATTTATATCATTACTTGTTATCCCGCATTCTATCAATGCGCAAGTTCCCATTCACTTCGGAAAATGCTTTAAAATCCCTTCATTTTTAATAAGAAAAATCGTGATTATTCAACAACAATAATGACAACGACGTATCTGTTTATGGGGCCATGTAGGAGGAAAAATGAGTGTTGCAGTGGGGTCATCATCATATTAAATGTGCACTTTGAAAACTTGGTGGACATGCGAAAGTTGCTGATTATGTTATGTGATTGTGAAAGGAACATGTCTGGTTGACGTCCTGAGAATGAAACTTAACTGTCTGTATCATAGCTTGCGTTATGTCTGTGTGTGTCGAGTCTATTAAAGTATCGGCCTGTGCCTCCCTTTGGCGCTGGAATAAATTAACTGAAAGAAGAAACGTTCCGACAATTTTCCCATTGCATTGCACTAAAATACGTGCATAATGTATTCTAAAAGGGCAGCAGTCTGCATTTTACTACAATGCATGTCATATATAGGCTATATATATTTTTAACTGCAGTAAGCGGGATGAATGAAAGCAGTTAGTTACTTTTTAGGAGTCACTCATTCCGCCTGACAGTCTGTGAAACTTGGGTAATAATGTGGATATAGTCAGTAGTGATGAGGATGGTGGTGATGTTGACGATGATGATGAAAGGGGCGAAAAAATGCATTGTAGAAGTAAGGAAGTGCGTTTTGTGTTGTAAGCGTATTATCAAGAGGAGACGAAGGGGTTCTTGATTTACTTAAGGATAACGAGCCAATCCAATTGAAAAACAGTCACACACATCGCGCATTCAAGATAGAAAGAAAGAGATGGACTGGCATTCTCCCTGCATTTGTACTCCGTGCTATTATGCCTAACAAGTTTCTCTTTTGATTACATGTTCCCACTTTACTTTACACTCTATTGCTGGTATATAACCCCACTAACGACACGGAATTTCTAGTGAAAACATAATAGGAATACGTGATGCAACAAAAGGATAAAAAACACTGATCTAGATTTTAGATGTAGATGTGCCGCTGCTGCCATTATTTCGTATGAAGTGTAAAAGTGGTTGATGAGGCTGATGCGATGATAATAATGATGATGACGAAAAAGTAAATGAACGGGACATATTTTTCCATCTAATGTGCAGTACTTCACACAAAAACTGCAGTCTGTTTTGTATTTCCTGGGGCACTGGATATGACATGTGCATATATAAGTAGGTACACAACAGCACATTTTAACCATTAGTGTAAGTACCATAAGGAGAAAACTGGAAAACTGTCTTGTCTGGCATAAAACGCATAAATAATATGCACGCAATGCGTACAAGCAAATAGATTGCTTTTTTAAATGACGGAATGGTGTACACGTGGTGAAGATGGAGTTTGAAAGTTAACTTGTCCGTATAGCCCAGAATATGTAGATAGTGTGTAGGAGCGCGTTAAGCATGTATGCATACGCAATCTTTTAGCTCTGCTCTGCTACTGGGGTTATGATGATGGTTATGAGGTTCGTGCATGGTATGTTGATACTCTCTTTAAGCCGTCAACAACAGCAATAACATTTTTACCAAAGAGCAGAGAGTTGAGAAAGAACGACGAGTGTTCGGCAGGCTAAGATTTCTTCGTTAGCTATGGGACTCCTCATTAAAGGTTGACATAAGGGTTACCCCCCGGATTCTCAAAAGAAAGCTTGTTTGTACGCGAAGAGGATAAAAGTGAAGATTGATGCGATACATGGAATATGTCTGTCTGTTCCATGTAACATCAAAATCAAATGGTGTTATGAAATCCAAATAGGATTATGTTTACTATTGGAAGAGGATGCTTTAAGTGAAATGGATACTGACATTCGTAAAAAAATATTAAGAAATATTGTTTGGTCTAATCAAGTACGAGAATAGTAACTTGCAGCATTTTGTTCGACATCAGCGCGACTGCTAGAGTCTTCACCGCATATTGACTCATTGAAATGGGCATAGTATTCGGTAGGTGTACGCGCGCCTCATTGGCGAATAGGTAACCCACTTTCAGTATTTATTTTAAAAATTACTTTTTTTGGGATCAGTGACTTCAACATATGAAACCGCTGATACAGGCTTGTTATCATTTGTACCGGCTTCTTTTTATAAATCAAAAAGATTTTTTCCTCCTTTTAAACTGATATCCTTCACTGGCAATCTTTTTGTTAATTTTACGTGAACGTCAACTTGCGCCCCAATGGGCTTAATGGATTTCAATTGAATGTGCCAAGATTATTATTCAATCAAAACAGAAATAGGAATGATGTCATCATCAAACACACTCTACTCCTCAGCATTCAAGTTTCTAAAAATTGTTGATCAACAATAACTCTACTTCAATAACAATAAAAAAAGAGCCAACCTCTCTCTCCGGTTAAACTGGATGTTATATTCTTTGAGTATATATAAATTTATATATATATAATTTGAATTTTTATTTATCTAAGGTTATATTACTCTGTACATCCCATAAGCATGGATGCATTTTTCGCAACAGCGGTTGAGTGAATCTTTGCGCATTATAAAGGGGGACGAACACAGTGTCTGTGTGATATGACGACTTGCGAAAAAATAGCAATAAAATGTTAGCAAGGGAGAACGAACACTTTACCTGCAATAAAAGTTACAAAGAGGTAAAACCCAATACATGTTTTTAAAATGAAGGTTGCAACCAAACAACCACTCACATTCCCGTCCGATTTTTTTGGCTGAGAGCATGATGCCCTCAGTCGTACTGCGTGCATGGTGTAATAGTTGGGTATGTGTGTAAAAAATGTTAACAGTTTTATTTATTTATGACCATACAACTAGACTATGAACCGTGTGACAGGCAAAGTTTTGTTTTCAAAATAAATTTTCCCTTAAATATCGTTTAAATAAAATAACATTTATTAACAGTATAGCACACATACAATGTTGCACGAAACCGGGAAGAGTTTTTTTAGTCTTTATTGCACGTCTACAAAATAGCAATCAACAGCGTGATGATGATGAAAATGATGTATGCTTGTATACCCTACACAAAAGATAATTTTATTCCTCTCTCGCTCTCTAGGCAAGTAGACAAGTGAATCGACCACCAATACAGAAATTGCCGCATAAATTGAAGGGAGAGAGAGCGAGAGAGATATTGTAAAAACGAAGAAAAAATACGACGCACACGGCTCTCGTCTTTAAACCACCAAAATTATGACAGAGGTAGAATATATTTCGGTTGAGGTTAGGAGAACATAGTTGTAATATTGTTGAAGTAACAAAAACCAGAGAGAATGTAAGATGCATTGAAATGTATATAGCAACTTTTTACGTTCATTCCCAACGATGAAGGCTGAAGAATCAATGTTGGTTTTACGATATTCCCATTCGCCCTAATAGAGCAAGTTGGGAAATTCGTAATGGAAAATTTGTTGGGTGTAGTCTACTTTTCTGCTATAAAAAATAAAGTAATGCCTTCATTCCGTTTCTTTGCGGTAGGGAAAAGTAATCACAGCGACGGCAGAATGGGAATGATACCTTTTGTGTAGCAAATTAGGCAAATGGATAATTGAAATTCTATATTTGTTTCAAGGATGCACGTTTTTTCAGTTCTAATAAGTACCACCACAACACATCGAGTTTTAAAAAATTCCAAAAATATAGAAGGCAGAGAATGATGAACAAAGAATTTGTAATATTTCGAATCCATGATACCTTAGATTTAAAAACACGTTAACCTCATTGGTGCAGGTACATTCTTACACGCTTCCTTTATTATTATCAAAGTATGAAAATAATAGTAAGAATGGAGTATGTTATAATATACCAGCATTTTATTGAAGCTGACGTGGTTGACATACATTATATATTTACACAAGAGTAAACCAAGAAGATCAGTGGAAATGATGAAAAAGTGAATCAATTAGATCAATCAAGCTTTAAGTTGACTGTTCTCTAGACGAGAAGCAATAACAGCGGAAGTAAATTCTCCCAAATGTGTTACTGCATACTAAGAACTAGGCTCGATCAGAAATAATGGGGAATATTGTCAGGTTGCAAGAGGACACAGATTGTGCCGCTAAATTAAAGGAGTAAAAATAAGTAATAATAAAAAAAGTGGAGAGAAAGCTACAAGATTGAGAGTGCACACTACTACCACCTTGTTATGCAAGTGCACATAAAGGAGAAACTCACCAATGTATAATATATTCACTTTCATTGTTCTTTCTTAGTGGTCGAGACATAAAAAAGAAATCAAGACAGCCAAAAAGATTTCCTTGACTTGACGAAGTAAATCCTTAAGAAATCTTATTAGCCATTGAGCCCAGATACACAGAAAAAAGAAGTTGAAGAAAATCGAGAGAAAAAAGTCTGTTTCGATTTCCTCAATTTATACTTTCTCAAGGCTTTTCCCCTCTCTCCTTCTTCTTCTTTTGTTGTCGTGTTCTTATTGAATCGGAAAAAGAAATAAAAGGAAGTGGTAGGGTGTGGGGAGCGCGTTGGGAGGATGGAAACAAGAAAATCAGAGAATTGGATGAAGAAGATTAAAAGAAACCTACGAGTTTGACGGTGGAATAGGAACACCAGAAAAAAAGTAGGAAACGAGGAAACATGTTATGTGCATGTATGTATGTACGTATATAAACCTAGAAAAGCGAGATTGAGAGCACAGGTGGCTTGGTTAAGATTGGGCGATTCAGTTGATTTGATTCACACGTTAAAACTTCTTGTCGTTTCGTGGAAAGCAAAAAATACCTCTTATTTCCTCTCTTCCTTCTTTGTTTCGCCTGTGTTTTAATACATTCAGCATTATGCTCCATTGACTATACCAGCAATGGCAGAACGCGAGGTGGATGATGGTTTCCTTTTGTGCAGAGATGAAACATTAAGAACAAAAGTCACTTGGCTTCTACCGCGGCGGCTGCTGTTGCTACTTCCCTGAATGCAATGACAAACGAAAAGAAATAAAATTCTGCCTTTTCTTCAAACTTTTTCCTGTAGTACAAAACACTTGTATACTTACACATGCTGCTGCCGTAGTTAAATAAGACAATACTTTTGGAAAACGCATTGAAATGCAATAATGACGCCCGGCAAGTGTTTTGCTTTTTGTATCTTGTAGTCGTGCATTCCGGATCCGAACATGTATGTATACATGGAATTAGGAGAAATAACTTTTACAACAAAGACGACAGCGACTAGAATCTATGATACGTGGGTTGCACGAATCATCAACGCCCTGAATTACGTAAGGTTGCATGTTTTTCTTGGTGTTCAGTGGAGAATACCAAACGCGTTTTTGTCGTATGTAAATTTCCTATTCTTCTTCAGCAACGGTGTTCAAAGGGGATAAAGCTCACTTAAGAGCACTTGTCAGGGGTCTTCTTATGAAATCTAATGTCAAACAGCAGTCGTTTATTACACGATCAAGGTGTGGGACTTGAATCAAATGCCTCATATTAGCCGCTCATCATCATCATCAGCAAGCAGCGTTATTGTCGTGCAAACAAAAGAGGGAAACACGACGATGCAAATGTTGCACGCTGCACGATTATGGCGTTTCACTATAAATATACTTCTGTTTAGCTAAAGCTGAACTTGACTGCTCTCTACTTGAACCACGCTGGATGTTTACCACACGAATAACGTGACTGAATTGATTTACGTAGGGAAATTGAAAGTAATGAGCGTGTGCTTTGAATGCGCAAAGGAGATTGTTTATAATATAACCATTCCTTTTCTTGAATGAAAGTAGGTGTGCATAATAATCGAGCCAAGTCAAGTCTGTGTTTGTTTGATGGTGCATTTAATATTTTATGGGATATAGGGATGGCACACAGTAGAATTATGAATGGAAGTCACCGTTGAATTATAATCATCACGGCGGCATTAGCATTTTATCATGCGTCAATGCATATCTTGGAGACATTACATGAAGATCGTTTTGTTAGATCGCACAATCTCTCTGTAACGTCTTGCTTGAGTCGAGCGGAATTGCATAGTGCACTTCGTGTAATAATGAGACAGCAGGCAACACTAATTATTTGGGCGGCCTAACGTGATACTCCACTTACTGCTCTGACGTCGGGCTGCTTATCTATATGCAGTGCTTGACACACCGATAATAATGTGTCCATTGTTTATTGTAATCGCAGCATAGCATATTCTTAAAATGAATCAATGGTTATGCTACTTCAAATTAGTGTTTGAGAGCACACTTTTCTATTATTATGATGGTGACATTATTTCTAAATATGTTTATGTACCAGCCTGCATATTAAAATCGATTAAATGATACTTTTTATGCGAATTGTGTAATTGGAGTGTTTNTTTCTAAATATGTTTATGTACCAGCCTGCATATTAAAATCGATTAAATGATACTTTTTATGCGAATTGTGTAATTGGAGTGTTTAAGAAATTAGTAACAGCGTGTATTTGCATAAATAGATGTACCCGTATTGTTTGAATGGTGGTGGAAAAGGTCAATGCTAAAAGCAGACTGGTGTTGTGTACGTGTGGATACTTGTTTTTGATGTGCACATGGTATCTGGAAAAATTGAAAAGTTGAATTAAAAGACAACTTCAGTTAACTCTTCATGCTCAAATAGCTTCCAGCGTTTCCACTTTATTAGTGCTGGCTGACACCGTCCCTCTATGCGTTCCGAAAGTGCTTCTCCACATGTAACACAAAATATGCAAATGAGTCCGAACAGCAAGAAACACAAGTGGAAAAATTAAATGATGATGCATGATGCACTTCTTGCATATTAATGTAATATGCTGTGTTTGTCTTGATTTATCCACTTGTAACACCCCTGGAGATGCAATAACAATAAAATAATGACTTAATGTTTGACTTGCCTGCAAGCACATATTGATATAAACATGCATAACGCATGGATAAGCATAAAGTGTTGTATGCATGTATGGACCCCCGATTGTATCCCACTTTTTGCGCAATCTCAGACACACATGTTTCTAACCTTATTATTTTTATGCATATATGATGAACATTAGCAACATTTAGGGATATGGACCAAATTATTCCGTGTCCATCATGAGAACATTAATGAATATCTCAGCATAACTTATTTTGTGAATTTTTTTATGCATATATGATGAACATTAGCAACATTTAGGGATATGGACCAAATTATTCCGTGTCCATCATGAGAACATTAATGAATATCTCAGCATAACTTATTTTGTGATGCTCATCTGTTACACCACATAAGAAGAGGACTTTGCTGGTGGAAGGAAAATTGAATTTCTCTGTCAAACGAGACTTCTTGGAAGGTTGCCCTTTCATCTGGAAATTGTGCTGCCAGTGCAATGAGATGAGTTGTTACTTGAGCCGGAGAAGAAACAACGACTCAAAGAAAGAGACAGACAGCCATTGTAGACGTGTAGACACAGTTTCAAACAGGGATGGATCGTCATCATCAGGATGATATCAAATTAAAACTATCATATCAAAAAGGGGACGACGATAGAATAGACCAAAATGATAGGTTAAAAAGATGAGTCAGTTAGTTATATTGCGCTCCTTTATTCCATTAGTATACTACAAAACGTCTTCATGCTATTCATACGGTGGTATACGTAAGGGAACCATACGAAGATGATGAAAATCAATGACAATGCAAAGAGCACTTTTTTATTTTGTGTCTGACTGGACGTTTTTTCCTTCATATATTCCATCGTGTCTGCTTTTTGTATCTCGAACATGAACGGGTTTTCTTGCATACGAGCCTCTTCCAAGTGAATAGCGCAATAGTGATGATGTGGTGGTTCGGTTGGTCTTGGTAAGCTGTAAAAGCTTAGATAATCAATTTTGATGACTGGGAAAAAAGTTGAGGTTGCAATCCTTGATGAAAAGGGAGACGAAGAAAAAGACGCATTTCCTGACTTGAAGAAAGGCTGTGTATCGTGTATTATGACAAACAAAATCAGATAATGTGGTGGAATTGGATGCATCTTTCATCATGCATACATGGAAGTAGCACATCATGTAATACATGCATGTATGTATACGTACACACAATAATGAACTGAGGGGCTCGCCCTGGTTGTCCATAATGTAGTAATGGTTGAAACACACGTAGTACTACTACAGCACAGGAATGTACATGCCGTCATTTGAAAATGATTACGTTTTTATGACAAGTCAAGCATGTTCTTAAAGGGTTAACCGTTTGATGATACAAAAAATGCATGTCTGGGGTTGTCTTCATCTATCCTGTGCAGCCGTGGAT
Organism: Callyntrura sp. NNG-2020; assembly: GCA_027744055.1. Lineage (NCBI taxonomy): Eukaryota > Metazoa > Arthropoda > Collembola > Entomobryomorpha > Paronellidae > Callyntrura > Callyntrura sp. NNG-2020. The sequence goes on from JAHZNE010005068.1 coordinate 18,294, forward strand.
TTTGTCCAAAAAATGAAAATCTCGACAATCCTTGATAAAAATCCTAGGATTTACGTGATAAATTAGCCAAATGATCGTGTAAATGGGAAATCGAGGCTGCTACAAATTGATTCAATTTGCTCAACTCTGTTGTCCACCCTTTACTACAATAAATTTTCCCCCTTTAAGAGTGTTGCCTACCCCGTTTGTCATAAAAAAAACTTCATTGAAAGAAGGCAGCTTTCCCCCTAAATATGGCGCACCTATATCATTTAGTGTTGCTTCATTATTGAACTCCTGGGATTACTATTTCACATATTTAATTGAGCAAACTGTGCGGATTAACGATTATCTGCCAACGATGTATACGCTGACATTATCTTTTAAATAAACATTTCTTTCTAGGATGTCCGCGTGTAGTGTAAATTGAATATTTAATAAAGCACGTACGCAGTACATATTTATAGATCTGATTCAATAGATAAGTAAAAAAATAATATATTTGACTAACGTTCTTTTATTATTCTTTACAGATCCCAGATCTTCATTGAGCACTACATCTTTTGATAAAAAATCTTCCACCCTCTCGTCCTTGTTAAACCGACATGCGTTCCTTCCTCCAAGCAAATTGGTGACTAGAGTACATGCACACACACAAGTTGACGTATTCCTGTACATCCCCCTCCAATAATAATCGTCATCATCATAAATCTCGTATCTCTCATCTTGAAGAATGAATGGACGGATGAGCTGCTCCAATAATAATCATTATCAGAAACAGGAACATCAACATCAAAAACAGAACTCCGTCTGTTACCGTTGACAGACACACCACAACGGAGATTCGTTCACATTATAATAATACGTACTTCTTGCCAACATCCTTCGGATCCCCGCTATATTATACCTACTATCCTATAATCTACTAGTGCGCTGTTGTCTTTCATCGATGTAAACGCTCGACAAACAAGAGAAAATTTTCAAGGAAAGAGGAACACTCTAAAAAAATACAAAACCAAAACTTCTCTCTCCCTCCGTCTCTCTTGCCTCTACTCCCCTGTCGTCATCATTCACTGAAACTCTACACGTATGCGTGCATTAATAAATTGTTTGCTTTTTTAACGAAGAAGGAGAAGGAAAGAATATAAAACTACTAAATACTCGGCTTTCGACGATGATGCTGACTGCAATGGGAACAGGGACGATGATGGAAGGGTCAAAGAACGCATGTTTCTTTACAAGAAGAAGACTCAGCTGCCAGTGGAAGTTGGCTCTTCTCTTTCTTACGCACTTCTTGACAGCGTATGGATACGTGGAAGTGGAAGGTAAAGCACACTAGATATTTTTACAAGAATTTCATTTGGCAACACGTAATAAAATAGACAAGGCTAGCCCACATAATATTATTATTATTAGGCAGTAAAAATCCACAACTGAAACTGGTTAATTGGGATATGTGACGTGTATTCGAAGGAGGGAGGTAAAAATGCATGTACATTTACATGAGTATGAAAGGAATTGCACACATACTACATAGAGACCCATATGCCACAAAGGAAAGCAGTAAAAAAAGAATCAGCTTATATAGTTTTTATTCTTTTCTGCTGACATTGCACTTATTAGCACCGTCTCGTCGTGATCATAAATATTTACCTATCTAGAGTTCCCGTCTAACAGCATTTTGCCTGGCTCGTATGATATGGCTCACGGAGAGCTTTTGAGGATAAATTACGATTATTGTTATTACAAGGCGGATTATTATGATTATGCTGATGATTGCTTGCTTACACTAATAACAACAGAACAACAATGTGTGCCATATGTTACATACTTTACACTAACTGACAACGTATATCACCACCACCGGGGTGTCCTCCGACGTACTCGTTGTAAGTACAATAATGAACCAAAGGAGGTTTCGCATTCTTTTTTATGTACACAGAGGAGAGGTAGACTAGGTAGAAATTTTTTATGTGAGTACGTGAACCTACTTGAAAAGCAATCACAGATAAAAGAACAAAGTACTAGATACAAGATCATCACATGAATATTTGCATAGCCTCCGGAAAAGGAGAGCGTTGTGCATAAAGTAGTGGGGGAATTAGAATGTTTACAAATCGTCTCGCTAAACCTACCTAACGTTCACCTCCGCGTCATTACCATACCATGGAGCGTACATGTGTGTGAAATGCTAGCAAAAAAGAAAGTGCTTGATTCCGTGAGAATGAGCAATGCGAGACTGCGAGGCACCACTATCATCATCACCCATATGCACGAAGCCAAGCCATAACTTGTCGTAATAACAATAACATACTCAAAAATATGCGTTTATAATTCATCAGGAGTCGCTGTGGCTCTCTGTTGTTGTTCCATTTCAACATACGGTACACCTCATTTCACCCTCAAAGCTTTTTGTGTACTCGATCTCTCTCTCTCTCACTCATATTCATACACACCTAATATGATATGGATGGAGAAAAAGGTTTCGTTCGATTCGTTAGATATAAAAGGCACAAGTTTCAGTTGGCATTTTATTTTCAGGCGTAACATTGTTATGGCGGGTCCATTAATGAATACACGCATTTTATAGGTAATCGAAAGCTGGTTTTGGTAATTTAACACTGCCTATATACATTTAACACGCTGACGTTCACAAAACTATCAGAGAGAGATAGAATACAATATCTGCATTCTGCATGCGTGACGGTCTCGTTCGGGACTGACTCGGCTGTCATTGAGTTGAGATTGAAACTGGTATGCAAAGTAATAAATAACTGGGTAGTTAAAAGCACAGGAGGGAAGAGGGTGCATTGGAAAAAGGAATAAATACAAAAAATGCATTCAAAATTTATTTAAATGTAAAGAGATATTTAGATACAATGATGATAACAATAGACAGGTTGGCGAGTTTCGTTTTCGTTTCTTGTATAATTTTGAGTCTCTTTCGTTTGTGCGATAAGCACATCGTCATATTGAGGTTCTCCCACAAAAAAAGCTGGGGATATGGAAAAGAAATGAGAGGGAGAGTAGTTGAGAAAAACGCTGTCTTCGTATCGTTCATTACCACGTATTTTGTTCGTAAGAATATTATGTAAACTAATCAGAAACAACGAAAGAAAAGAGAAAAAAAGGATGAAGGCAGGCTAGGGTACACTCACACACTGTGTTATGCCGTTGTTAGTTTTAACTATGCTATCTCGGAACGATTAAAAACTGGTTGTGCTAGAGTCATCGAAAGAAGTTCTTTTTTAGAGTGTTTTAATCATGCCTGGAAGGACTAGCATGATAATGGAAAAAGCTGGAAGGGCACTTTTCAGTTATATTCTCGTAGTGAAGGTCGATGATGTTGAAACAGCTTAGCACAGCGGACTTTTATAGGTATAGCGCATCCACATGTGCACACTGCAATACAAAGTTTTGCCGCTGGATATTGAATCACGTACTATTATTACGGATATTACAAGCGCCGCTGCTGCTTCTGCTACTTCTACTACTACCACCATTAATACTTTGAGCAACAACTCTACTACCTGAGTAGATAGAAAAAATGGAAATAATAATAGAAATGCAAAAGTAACAAAGTGGAGAGGACCATTGAGATGAGTGAAAAAATTATAATGGAACCTGCAGCTGCAACATTGTGTAAAGCTGTGTAGATTCGGCAAAAGACACATATAAGTTGAATGTAGGTAGAAAATATGTAGGTAGATTAGGAGGGTTGGTGGGTAGGTATTGTTGGGACTACAATGCTTGATAGGTGGAAATCTTACTGTAACGACTGTAAAATGAGCTGACTGACATTTTTATACAGGGGATAATATGGACGATATTATAGCCAACGGCGATGAAAATTCCTTTTGCCATATGTATTTGTTTTGTGTGATGAGTTTCACATTAACGGTAGGAATGACGAAGGAACACATGCGTGTATGCACATGGTGTGTATAATGTGTATGTGCTGTTTACACTATTTATTGATGTCAGACCGTCAGTGAAACAGAAATGTGGTAATTTAATGAGTGTATTGTGTTGTAATAATGAAAGTAGAAAGAGAGGTTGTTACATACTAACGGCAATTTATCAATGTTCCGATCGAGCGTGGAGTTTGGCAATTGGAAGGCAGCTCAAAAATAATAAAATGCTTTTCATGTGTTGATGATGGCAAGATGAAAACATCAATAAATATAGTATTATAAGTATACGTTATGTACATTTTGCTTTGTTTACGAAAGTAGGTTATTCCCGTCGTGTGAATCAGCTTAACAGGTAAAGTAAATTTGTGTGTATCCACGAGCAGGAAAGATTTAAAAATTGACAAGTAGAAAATCGTTCGTTAATAGTAGTTGTCAATGAACATGGTAGGTAGGACATTTGGCAATATATAGACCTTTATTTTTACCTAACGCTGTATAGATATTATCGACAGAATTGTGAATACACGTTTCGTTTCGCTCCTGCGTATGAAAATGACAGAAATACGATTTATTTAACTATATATAGCCCTCGCAATGGCCCCAATTACGGAAATAAAATAGAACGTATTTTGTGTCGCTACTTAAAAAGTACTATTTGAGAAAGTTAGCGATTATTTTCACAAAGGATGCTTATAAAGATTAAATTAGCCCAATCAAAGAAAGATGTGATACATCTTACCCTGGTAGAATATATCTAGTCTTAGAAAACGCACACGTGGTATACTTTGAGGCAGACTTTCCCTTTTGCTGCTTTTTTGTTTTTCCTACTTTTCGGGGAAGTGCGGTGCTACTACAAAACATTTTTCACCCACACAGAGCTTACAACAAGACATGAGAGAGCCAGAAAATCGGGTACTGTATTTAGTTTGTTGTTGGGTTGTGGTATTACGTGACTGAAACACCGATCCGCATAACACATGTTCATCGCATCCTGATACCGTATTCTATTCATATAGAGTCTTCATTATGATGATACAGATACATTTATGCTTTCTCTCTCTCTCTCTGTACGATGTAATATTAGCACACCCATGCCATTTTCTGAAACCACTTACATTCACGTAAACTTCCGTCGTGAAGCCACCAAGTTAGTTGCGTAGAATTGAAAGGATTCCCTTCTCCTGTTCCTTCCACGTGATAAGCCACGAAGATACCGCAAAAAGTAGTGGCAAAACTTAGTAAAATAGACAATGACTTGCAGCAAAGTTTTGCAAACATGCTTTGTTACACGTTTCGCTAAAACTTTTGGGAAAGCCAACTTCTCTCTCCCTTTCTCTCTGTTCAATAATATAAGTGAGTTGAGTGTAACTTTCCAACTTCCTTGAATGTAACTAGGTTAGACCAGGTTTATTTCTTTATTTCCTTTGAAAAGCTCTCAACATCCTTTTATTATAAATATCCAGTATAAATTTGTAATGAACTGCCGAGCCCAAATCGGCTAAAAGAGAAAATGTATCATCTTGTCTACTAAACTTGTACACTTTATAACTCAATACATTCCCACATGCAAAATGAAAGTTGGTCAGGAAGAAAAAAGATGAATTGATACCTCTATACTTACAGTCAGTTTACTGTTGCCACTATTCTTGTTTTCCCTTTGTTCGTTGCTCTTTCATTTCGTAAAAAGGTTCAATTTTCTCTTAAGTTTCACGCTTCCTGAAGTGTTTATGAACCAAAAATAATGCGAGCTTCCAGCCTTTCTCGTAAACTATTAACAGCATAGGTAGGTGGATGTCTCTATCCCCTTCATTCAAAGCCACAAAGTAGTACAACCAGAAAGTATAGACGTCCACATGAATAGATTTTCTGTAAAACATATACATTTAATAGTCCCAACTTGCCCACTTTAGTCCACAAGAACTTTTTTTCTTTCTTTTTTTGGCATGATGGTTCTCCTAGGATAACGCTTTGATAGCTCTTTTACTTTTGTTCTTCCTTCCAATTCCAGAGGTCGTGAATAGAAAGGCCCGAGGCTGTTTATTCTTATCATATCTAATATCGTCGTAAGTAAGCGTATATGGGTACATAGTACATACATAGACATACTTAAGCTTCTCGTTCTTACATTGCCTCATAGTCGTCGTATGCTTCTCTTTGTAATGGAAAAAGTCATCGTGCCCTGTGTAGCTTATCAGAGCGCTTTTTACTTTGCAGAAAAACGAATTGCAATATTAACAAAATTATGTTCACGCTCACACAGCGCAACATACTTAAGTGACCTTTTAGTCTTCCAAAATAAAACGACCAGAGAGCTCCATCATTGCGGAGGTTAATATACGACGTGAAACTTATGGAACAACGTAAGCACTTTCTTCGCTTCATATTATTAGCGATGTCCATTTAGACCGGAGCTGACTTTTTTTGAAGCACGAGATGATCTACAAGAGAAACTTAAGAGGTATAAATGGCTATGCAAGCTTAAGAAAGAGGATAAAAGTGTGGTGTAGTTTTCTAAGTAGATTATTAATAGTCTTTCCATCTCCTTCATTTCATTAGATGACTCCTTTGAAACGTTTGCCGGTAGGCAGCTACATATCTCCTCGTCATTTGTTCGTCTCTTCACTCTACACTTCTATCGCCTTTGAAAGATCATGCCTAACGCGGTGTGTGAGGGAGTATACTACTTGAGAAGGAGGCATGAACCTAACTACATCGCATATTACGCTCCATTACAAGTAATTTTACAAGAAGAACTCAATGACTAAATTGGTCGGCAATAAAGGGCTTTGGGTGCAGTTCTGTAATAGTAATAATGCACTTTTTGTTACTAAACATACATTACGTTACGACCGCCATCATTTGCGGGGCTTGTTTGAATTTAATGTCTTTCACAAAGCAGTTATCTTACCTTGTGGAAATATCCACATTCAGATATGTACACACTTAAAGATTATTATAGCAGTCGTTAAAAAGAATCCACTGTGTTAAACCGTTTCATGTGCGGATGAACTATGAACTGTGGTTTTTAAAAGTTCGTCGTAAAAAAACTTTAATTCCACTTTTTAGTCCAAACAAAGCCTGTCATTACATCATTACATTAACTTTAATCAGTTAATGCGAGTAATCACATCATGTTGAAATTTTCCTCTGGAGTAATAAGAGAGAGAGCTAAATGATTTTTTGTCTGAAAAGAAATCTCTCAGCAAAATTATCTTTCTTGTCTACCATCTGACTCCCTAATAAGTACGTACATTTTATATACCACCGTATATATACGTACCTCCGTCCGGTTCCAGAAACTTTTCCCAGGGAATAAAAGAAGAACAAGGGAAGCACTATTGTGTGAAAGGGTCCTTCTTCGCTACAAGTCAATTAGGATAAGATGTAAGTGGAAATAATGGTTGCGGGTAATAATTTTGATAAGACCTAAGTCAAGTTTCTTGTACTCGAGTGTTCCTTATCATTTCAAATCTTTTTATGAGGGTACGCACTCTGCTGGTAGGCAGTAGGCACAGACGGAGACATTCTTTTAGGTTACGAAATACGTAATGCTATCTACCAATATCTATTTCAATGGATTTTCAAGTAGTTACGGGTTGTTGACGATTATGACCAACTTACTCGGTGGTACGAAGGGTAAAAATAATTAATCACACAAAAATGTTCTCCGTCTTGCTGACCAACTTTATCAACTTGGCTTTACTGAGACTCATTTTCTTTCCACCCAGACAAGTATTAAAAGATGCTCTCACTCAACAGAGAAAAAAAATCACAGGCAACTTGACTGTATTCGTTAATATTTCATCGTGCACTTGCACCATCCTCTATATATACCATATCCACCCACTGTGTAACGATATATTGTAAACCAGTTAAAGATTTTCCTTCTGGATTGAAGGTGAATCCCTACGATGTGGGTTTTTATCAATACCATTAAATAAAAAAAAAGTTGATCCGTTGCAGCAGCAGCAACAGCAGCGTCCATCCAAACATTCATCTTGATATCCATAAAACAAAAGAGTTGTGTTGATATTGTGGGTTTTGGTATTATACAGAGCCAACGCTACTTTTATTCCGCTTGGATAATCTTGTTGATTGTTGTTTTGGCTTTTTTATAACTTTGTTTCTTTAAAGCTTTATAAAACGCATTCACCACGCAGTACAAGTCAGTCTGCTAGATTTTTTCGTCGAGCGTGAGTCTATGTAGCCGGTTGATAAATGCATCAACAGTTTTACCCACCTGACCTGTACGACGTGTTGTGGTGGGAGACCTTCCAGATATCGTGATTCCAGCAAAGAAGCTATACACATATAGGCATTTCTCTTAGAATGACGATATAGAAGAGAAATATTCTTGAAATAAAGGCATCGCGTTTTTTTGTTCTTCGTTTGGTTTTTCTCCAATCTCTGGAGCGTCAAGTGAGTTTACTTGTCAAACTGATAACAGCAAAAAGCGATAGAAGAGTGCAACACTTCAACTCTTTTTATATATTTGTGTTATCGAATGTAGGTAGAAAAAGTAATGCGTTTTGTATCATCACTGCATCTCCGTGACCGGCTAACGAAAAGGAGGAGGACCAGGGCAAATGGTTATTAGAAAAGTGATATAGTTTGACTTTGGTTGCATTTTCTAAAGCATACATTAGGATAAGGGGAAAAGCCGTCTAGCCCAGCAATAATATAAGCACAACAGCAGCTTTTTTCTTCACTGTAGAGAATTCCACGTTGCGGATGGATGAGTAGAGAGACAGATAGATAGATGAAGGGACGGGATGGGCTTGACTGATGGACGGATATAAATGATCCTTAGCTCCTAAAACATTTTTTATATATTTTTTTCTTTTCCTTCCTTTCTTTTTAGTTCACATGCATCACCGAACCATACATTACTTTTCTCGAATGCTACTATCTACGAACAACGAAATTCACAACAGCCCTACTATTTATTACTTTTTCGTAGCCTTCCTGTATACATAGAATCCGTATAAAAATTGAAACTCGTCGTACAGTTCCACTATTTGTTAAGTAATATAGCGATTGCTTTCAATACAACAACTCTTTGCCTCACAACTTGCAAGTTTCAAAGTATTTGCGTTTACACAAGTGCATGTACACTTTTATTCAAAGTTGTTTTGAGTAATAGCGAAAGAGGACAAAAATATTGTAACGCTGAAAATGCAAAATTACTCTATACACATTTACACAAATCAGTGTAATACATTTTACCTTGCCGTTCTCCTGTGATGCGTGTAAAGGATTTTTGAAGCAGAATCATTATTCATTACCAATATGGGTAGTGTGTACGTATCCTCTCTAGGATGTCATTACGAGCGTATTAAGTTTCTTGTATTCTGTCTTTCCTCTTGTGTGTATTGCACTGAGCAAATACAAATTGTATCTGCCTCTTCTCCTTTCAAGTTCCTCTTCCAGCAGCTTTTGCTGCTGCTCATTTTAAAACTTTTCTCTTATCTTTTTGTTGTGTTGTTGTAAAGAAGTGAGTCGTGTACTTTGTGAGTACGCCCTTTTTTACCCTCAAATTACCATTAGCGCATGAAGTTGTGGAGCGCATCTCTGTAGAGAGCTAGTGAAGTGGAAGGGAGCAAACAGTAAAGACAGAGAGAGGAAATAGTTTTGTTATACCGAATGTGTACGTAGAGTACTAGTAGGTCTTTTGTATTCTCTGATAATGGCCGTTTGTGTACGTAGACCCACATTAAAAGAATGCAACTGTGTCGGAACGAGAGGAAGAACCCTTATGCTGAGTTTCTTCTTCTTAATTCCAACACTACATTCCAATCAGAGAAGTTAAAGAGTACAGCTTAACTAACAGTTTCATCATAAACTACAACAATGTTTAGATAATGCGTATGCTTGCATATTGTATGTATATTTATGGACACAGAATATGATGGAAATATATACATGCACCGAAACACAAACGGGTAGACACACTATACGTGACTACACTGTTGGCTATCATGGATCCATTACTTGTGTACCCCAAAGTCTAGGTTAAGTAATCATGCAGAGGAAAACCGAAACGAATTTAAGAATGTATAAGAGCAGAACACTTTTTCATTCTGGTTAATATTACCGCGTGTCCGTAAAGTAGAGAGACTTGTGTCATCTGGCCGAATATTGCTGGTGAATCCGTCAAGATTTTATTTCTCTTCTGTGTGAGAATCTAACAATAAAGAGCCAAAGAGCACACAGACACAACAACAGACAAATCCTTTGTTTGTGCGTGCGTACGTCAACAGTTGTTGTGATAGAGAGAAGTTGAATGTGTGTGCTCGCATTATCAACCCTTTTAATCTTGAAGTTGTCTCTTTATTCCGTCTATTCTCTGTCTTTTAGGTATTGTTAATTCAATCATACATTTCTTACGTATTATTATTATTATTATTTAGAAAAACGTTTTTTATTAACATGGCTTATGACTGATGAAAGAACAAAGTTGAATGTCGTCGTTGTCGGCTAATTCAGTCCAGTACTTTTAACACAGTTTATCATCAGCCCTTCTTTTGTACACAAAGAAAGGTATTCAAAGTTATTATGACAGTAAACAAAATGAAGGGAATTTAACTGTCCTTTCCAATCATCTCAGCAATTGTCATCTAGTATCTCATCATCGACTGTAGCAATCATCAGTCAAGGCCAATTTCATTAATCGCAGGAACCAGCAACAGGTTATGATGAATTATGAGAATTACACCGAAGCCAAGAGAAATTTTCATATATATTTATCTATCTATACACAGTTGGTAAGCAAGAAGGCAAATACGTATGTAGATTTTGTATGCGTGCAAGTTGCATTAGACAGAAATCCAGCCAAATACAAAACCAGAAAACTTTTATTTAAGCAGAAGTCATGGTTTAAAGAATCACGTAAAGAGAGTGGCAGAAAAGAAGTTCTTTTTCCAGTGCAATTGCGCACGATGATTACAGCATTTATCTCTGAAATTCATCCGACAGACCGACCAGTCTATCCCGCACTGTCAGGTGGATGAAATGGAAACAACACAAGAAGCTGTGGTTGGGTTGTTGTGAAAGCTACACTTCATCGTGGTAATATGCCTTCCTACCTTTTTGGCTCACTATGTCTGCGCTCTACAGAGACATGAAGAAGCTAACCGTGCACGCATGTTGATGATGATGGCAATGGCGATGATACATCATGGAAAGAAGAACCGGAAAAATTTCCTGACAAAATGCATCATTATCTTGATGATAGCCTTGTTGATTTGGTTATGCAACGAAGGGTTGATAATGATGAAGGTATATTATTGTCTTGTACAAAAAGTACAATCTTGTAGTAGTAGTAGTATGTACTACGGGAATACACATAGTACGTACACGTATATATTTTCCACTTACCATGTTGCATCATTTCGTGTTTTAGAGCGTTTCTCCCTCTTATCTCCACTGCATCCTTTCTTTGAAAGAAAGGGGTTGTGGTGTTATTACAAAGTTGGTAGTTGGTGCTGAAGGAACTGGTAGAAAATGTGTTAGTTTACATGTATCGTATCATAGAAGGCAAGTTTTTTGTAACTGTTTGTTACTCTAGTATATGATATAGTTATGTAGTAGTGGTCTTGTGTTTGGCCTGCGAGTTCCATGAAAATGATGACGAAGATTGCACGAGGTACGGTGATGATTATGGTTTTGGAATATGGTTAATAAATAAAAAGAAGAAGTTTTTCATAATCATTATTATCATTATCATCATCATCATCGTCATCATCCTCGGCTTCATTTTCTCATTCCATCTCGCTCTCTACCTTTCTTTCTCCTACTTGACGTCGGGCACGGATAAAATGAAAGCATGTAAAAGACCATTTTATTACCTTTTGTTTGTGTGTGAGCTCAGCTCTTCGCTTGGCTGATCGGACTGTGTGAGCTCACCTTTCGTACATTCTCTGTCTCCCCCTCCTCTCTCTCTACTTCGTGTATGAAGAGATGTATAATGACAAGTAGCAATTTACTAGTCGATTATTTGCACGAACTTGAGATTAGTTGCTATCAGTCTTGCATCGCTCACTTATCGTGTATTAAACTTTTTTGTATAATGCAGGAGGCAACTCTCTTCGTTCAGTAGGCCCATTTCAGTTTGAAGTAATGAAGAACAAGAAAATGACTACATATATGAATGTACTCTGAAGAATGTTTTTAAGGCGAGATGGAAGTAGGAGGAATAAAACTAGTCTGGGTACACCTGTATTCCTTGCCTTCTTCTGAGGCAATTTGGGAAGGGTATTATTTATCGGCAACTATCTGTCCATCTCACTTCAATCACTTTACCCATTTTCATGTAATTGCGACGAGATAGACAAATTTTCTGTAAATGAAGGATAAAAATGAGATAATATTAATTTCCCTACCAAAGGAGAATGAATGCACATTATATTATCGAAAAACGGAAAGGAATGACTACGCTGTCAGTTATAATGAATGTTTCCTATTACGTTTATTACTTATACTTACCACTTACACGTATTCATTACGTGTACCCTACCTCCACATGTGACACGCTGGAGCGCTGCTGTTCGAAAATTATAAGAGAAAAATTGGCATTATTATGGCAAGAAATATTGGCATAACAAGATTTTTCGTGTACTCTTAAGGGACACATGTGTGCTTGTGCGTGTATATTTGAACCCAAAAGGAGCATCATGTTAAAAATAATTAGCATCGTAAATTTCTTTTGCAACTTTTACATTCTCCTCCACAAGAGTCCTCTTTAGAATGGTACATAATGGCCTGACTGTTGTTTTTATTTTGCAGATGAGTCCAAATTTCCAGAAGCACTGCCAGACACAGACCCTTGGGCATATGACGTTACTTGGTTTCAGATGGAACCCGAGGATGCTTACATTATACGGGGGAAGCCAGCCACTTTGACGTGCAGAGTGGCATCTGCTCTTAAAGTAAGTTATATTCTGTTTGTCATGTTGTTTCCTTTCCAAGTTATTGCTTACACTTTATGGACACATATTTATGAGCTTCTACCGCTATATGTCATATGTGCCATCATTGGTGTAACATGCATATATGTATATACTACTCCCGTAAGCAGCATTCCCCATACCCATTCCTCATCCTTCGAACCCGTTCTTCTCACTTTTTCTTTATGGCCAAAGGAGTCAAAAAGATGCCCTCCTTTGCACTTATTCCACCTCCATGAATCTCCGAATATCGCTGTATATCTCCCTCCGCTCTCCTCAAAATAAAATTCGGTCTCTTTTTTCTCCGTCAGAAAAAATGTTCTCTGCCGATTTCTCACATGCACAAAGTGTAACGACAGGAAGTTTTATTTGTAAATCGGTTCCTTCGGGTTTTCTCCCTTTTACTAAAATTGGGGTTTCTTCAAGTGTATTGTGATATTCCCTTGCATTCCCTATTTTTACCTTATGTAACACACTGACTTTGTTAGATTTTTTGTCAATATTCTTCCGAAAGTGTGAAAAACTTGCACGCGAAGGATGTCTTCGTATAGAATATTGTTACGTACAAAGAAAGAATGACAGATTTTTTGTACCCTAGTGGCAGAATTTTTTCTGGTCGCGTTGTACGCACTAGTGGCGAAATCCATCTTAATCAAAGGCTGATAGAATAAACCATTTCCTTCCTTTTTTTCTTTCAAAACATTGTTTGTATGTAAATGTATACGTATGTGACATGGCATAGATGGAGAAAGATGTGCCGACCGACTGACTTGCCTTTTTCCCTTTAAAACTTACGAGGTTCACTACTATCCCAAATTCTTGATTTCCTCCTTGACTGCTCAAGTGCATGTCGATGTTGTTTGTGAAATCCTCTTCGTTTACGCACAAATGGATGAACGTTTTATAAAAATTCCCAACTTTACAAACATTGACTCATAGCCAATCTGTCCGTGCCAATAGAGAGAAGGATCAAACACAAAGCGTCTTGTGTACCAACAACTGTTTGTCCCTATCGCCTCTCTTTTTTCTGTAGATCAACTCAACTTCCTTTCCAGTAAATTGTAAATATACTCCAAGTAACTGAAAGTCGTCCGATTATGTATTATGAAGAATACCACCTCTCATCCAACATGTTTATTCAATACAAAAAAGTCTCGAGTAGATGGAAAAGGATCTCGAAAATTTGCATAGCAATATTCCTTCTTATATAATATCACTTGTTATTCTCTCCTGTGCTGATACTCTCCTTTTTCCTTCTTCTAAACGGCTAACTGGTGGTGGAGTAAGCGAGACCATGTGCCTTATTGCCACTTATTCTTTTATGACTTCCCCTCTGACCTGCTTTTTCTATTTTCTCGACGTGAGCTGCGCTCCCTTGTGTTTGTGTATCCTTATTGTAATAACAGTAACAAGAGATGTGGCGCAAGGAGAACCCTATCAAATTGTAATTTGACAAGCCTGCTATGTGATGCTTTATAGATATTTTTTTAAACAAACTAGCGTTACAAAAATAACCGACAAAACACGGTTGAAAATGGAGTATGTATTACGGTGCGCGGTATGTGTGAGGTAGCATGCTAGCTAGCTGTCTCATCGTCTCATCAGTTCAATTTGTTACTGGTTGTTACATTATCGTCCCTGGCATGGCGTTATTATCATTTTTATTACTGTTGTTCTCTCATAATCACAATTCTATTCTCATTTTTTTGTCTTTCTTCCAGGTCTACTTCAAATGTAATGGTGCGGTAGTTCCTAACAAGAGGCAGACGTTCAAGAGTTCAACACACGAGAATACTGGAGCGCCAATAGTAAGCTTCATTAGTTATACCTATTTTTTCTCAGACTCTCTAGACCTTTTATGTCTTTTTAGCAAATTCTATTTTACGACAGACGGTTGGAATGCTGCAGTTCGTGGACATGCTATTTAATATGAAATGGGCATGAAAGAATCTAAACGATGAGTTCGGTTTCCTATTAAATTCCTACGTTTGTGTGCGTTCCTGTTTGTTTTAGGGGGCACGCTCTATTCTAAAATGAGTCTAGATTTTTTGCATGATAAGATATTACATTCTGAGCAGACAGTGAGACCCAATCCCATATTTATAAAGCACTAGTTTTTTATTTCGTGTAATGAGATGGCTGTGTCGTGACATGACATCCTCCTCCTAGAGGTTCTTTTTTCATTTTATCGTCTTCGCTCCGCACCACCGGAACTGTTAACAACGGCGGCAAAAACAGTACGTTACATTTTGCAGAAGGGCATTTACTGCATGTTCGTTGAACTATTATAGGAGATTGTAGATTTGATACTCTGCAAATTTTCGGAAACGAGCTTTCTTCATTCTCCCGTCTTATTTTTCTCATTTTGTCCTGAATAAATAGTACACAAAAGACGCCGAGAAGGGAGTTAGACAGAGAACGAAAAGTATGACATGAAGGCTGGCTCCTATTATCATCACAATTGGCTCCCTCGTATCTGGCGAAAATTTAGCAGCAGAAGTAAAATGTATACTAAACATGTGCGTGGATATCTGGATATGCTTGTATGTGTCGTTTTACAACCAACTTTTTGTGTAGTTGCTAACTGTTGATGGTGGTAGGGATATAAAACGGACGGGTGGCAATCTGAACTGGGAGATGGGTGTCGTGATAGAAGATGTTCAATCCTGTTTGCAAGAAATTATAGAGAAATAGTCCAGCGACAAGTTAAAAAGAACATGTGTTAAATTCACGAAAATGAGCCCATTTTTTACGAGCGCATATAGACGTGTAGTTGTGATCGTGTACACTTCGTCATCATCAGTATCTATCTACTATCACATCGCTATGAACATCGTCATGATGGCACGGAACACGATTATGTGTTATATTATTATTATTATGATTATCAAAGAGACTGTACCGTTGATGCGAGGACGATGATACTACCGTCACTTACAGCCCAGTGTAAGAAAACGATGAAAGTCATAATACTATTGAGTACATTTAAAACAACGAAAAACGAACCAGCCTTTTTATTTCTGTCGCCCGCACGCCCGTGATTCCACAGGAAAATTGGACGACACTCTTTTGAAAGATATCTTGCGAGCGTGTGAAATGTGAAAAATGAAGAGACGGCATATCTAGACCTACGAATCGTGCAATTTACGCTTACGGTACAACGTTGAATGCTTTCTGAGAAGGCGAAACCAATTGCGCGGACATATAAAAACAAAATAGTATTAAGGTACTAGGTACGACATGACAAAATTTAGGTTAAAAGCAAACATGAAATTGCAAGCTGAAGGAATGGAATGTCAAAGTACAAAAACTTATTTCCGATGTTGGTGATATTGTGGAAGCAGTGAGTATATAAAATTTAAGGAACAGCCGTAAAAAACTTCGTCGCCGTTGGAATACTATCATTGTTAATTACTTTTTACCTCCATAAAAATCTCAGAATTCGGAGAATGAAGATGTGGGTCACTGGAAAGGCACAGTGCCGACAGGAATGCTACTTTACTACATTCGTATGTTCAGCTAGTGGTAGCAATAAGCCTGTTTTCAAAATCTACATGCTACCGGAATTTATTTCATTTAAAAAATAATAGTCAATTTTATTTGTTTTATGTTGCGTAATCAACTCTTCAATTTCCTTTTGTTCAAAATTCTTGATAAAGCTGGTTTGCTCCAGACAGACACTCTTAACAAAAAAACTTCTCATGGAAATTGCACGCTGCCTTTATCGTTTGAAAGCATGCCGACAGGAACAAGACAATGAAGGTTTTTTTTACATAATAAAGAACAAGATATGAAAACACCAAGCAGTGATGTCTGATAGTTATTATGGGATATACCTACTTACTTATGTAAAGCAGAAAGGAAGTTGTGTTAAATAAATAAATAATGTAAGCCTTCCCACTGTCGCCACTGTAGATGCTGTAGATGATGATTATTAAGACGACAATGACGCGATGAAGACGATGACTATTATTAAAATACACGGAGCATCAAGGGTTGTCATGCAATGCCGCGTCATCGTCGCCACACTCGCCACCATCTATCTTACTGCCGTGCTGCTCTGTAGTGTTCACTGTGCGCTCACACACAGTACCACCAGGCCATGCCTTTCTATTTCTATTCTCTTTGTGTAGTTCCTTGTGAAAGGCCGTTTTTGTCCGCTGTGGCTGTTTTTGGTGCTGTTGAAGAAAAAAAGCATGTCATGATCATAGCCATCATTATGCTGCCAACAATTCTTAAAGTTGACAACTTTTAATAGAGAGAATGAAGGAAGAGTAACGTGAAAAATAGGAGTTACTTTAAAATTAAAATAATATGAGTGTACACTGCTGCCGCTACGTAGTGTGCTATTATGCATGTAACTATATATAAGTCTACAAGTTGTGGGATACAAAGGTAGTAAAGTGAAGGTTTGAAATACATCAACTATCCATTTATTCACCACTTACGCCACTTTGTACGTGTCGGAGACTGCACACTGGCAGTTGTCAGTTGACTCGTCATCATAAACTCATTAAAATATTATACCTTTTTAGGAACAGTATACACTCTGTATGGGATGTGCCGTGTAGTAGTAACTTAATATTACCAGTATGGAGTATAATATAACCTGAATACCAGCAGTGGCTCCCAATACCATTATAAAGCGGTGATACGGTTGATATTAAATGTTTTATGTGTTTTCGTCAAGAGATGATATAATCCTTTCTACACCAACTTTGTACTTTTATCATTTTCTAGTATCTCGCGTCTTGTCCCTCTCTCCCCCTTTCTCTTAATAATATATCACGTATTAAAATGAGTATCTTATTTATTTTTCTTTCTTACGAAACTTTATAGACGGAAGTGCAACTGAATGTCACCCGGGAAGAGGTTCAAGAGCTTCCAGGGTCGGAGAAATATCGGTGCGAGTGTGTTGCTTGGAATAAACGGGGAGCGAAAAGGAGTCAGACTGCCATCGTCGAAGTTGCATGTAAGTGACATTTTAACACATTCTTACTCCCACCGCCACTGATGCACTATTCCTACTCCCACTTCTTTCTCTCTCCCATTTTACCATAATCATCAGGAGAGCATAATGCGTGGCTGCATAAGTAATGTGTTTGCAGCCACCCCTTTCTATTTTACCTACCCACCACCTTCCTATCTGCAGTTGAGTGTTCAAACTTATTTTTTCACTCTCTCTCTCCCTCTCTCTCGCCTTTTTTATAGCAGCAATGGATTTTAGGTGCATTTACAATAAATAAACAGCAAACTCTTGAGGATGACTTGTTCCATACAGACACATTATCAACCTAGGTACTAGTCCCCAAAAAGATGGCACAACACACCACTCTCTCCTTTCTTTAAAGAAAAAAGACTGTCGGTGGAATGTTCTTTGTTGTTGTTGCTGTTGTGCTACGGAAAGAAGATGTGATACGACCGCGTACATTGCATATTATTATATTATGC
Organism: Callyntrura sp. NNG-2020; assembly: GCA_027744055.1. NCBI lineage: Eukaryota > Metazoa > Arthropoda > Collembola > Entomobryomorpha > Paronellidae > Callyntrura > Callyntrura sp. NNG-2020. The sequence goes on from JAHZNE010005068.1 coordinate 36,583, forward strand.
ACCCTCCTTCTCCCTTTTCTTCTTCCCTGCTGACTTTTGTTGATGCTTTTCGCTTTATTTTGATCTAATAATAGCGGTGTAGTGTGACGGTAAGTACTGCAGCATTTTCGTGTACAGAGTGCAAAATAGAAGATGAATAGGGTGGTCTAGGGAGAAAATTTTCTCTGTTTTCAGGGTAAAGCTCTGAGAAAAGTGTGTATCTATCTATATGCAGCAAAGATGGTACATAACAACCGATCAAATCCTATAATGTTCCATATAGTTTCACTTTGATTGTGTCGTGGTATATACGTACATATACGGGAATAGGTATATGTCTATCATTCACACTGTATGTTAGGAGAAAAGTATGATGAGATTGGATGGAAAACAAGATACCATCTTTACAAGATTTCAGGAAAGATAAGAAAGGCTGATAGTAGTGTATGCTCTGCTTAATATTATGACAGAACAAGCTTTATGAAGAAAAATCTGAGACTAAAGTCTTTTGTTGTGTCCTTATTTGCATACTACAGTTTTTATCGTCGAACAACGAAACGATCCCGTGAGCGTATCAACTACAGCAACACTCTGCCACCGTCTGTTAGACTCACTTGACTTTTTACGGGATTTTTTTTTGGGTTGATGACATGTGGTTGTGCACTGGTGTAAAACAGAAATGATGACGATGAGAGGACGCGTTAGCAGTTTAGGATGTTGACTGTTTTTGCATTTGCAATCTAATGACAGACTATATGCGCGAATGTTTCTACCATGAAGTTAATGATGATGATGATATGTGTTAAAGTATTGATTTTGGGACCTCGTTACCACTCGTTTGGAAATGAAAAGCAACTTTTGTGCCATTTCGACTAACTTTTTCTGCGATTAGGGTGGAAGAGAAAAACATTTATTTCTAGTGCAAGACTCCATTGGGAATTTTTATTATGCAGCAATGCGTTAAATAAAGCGTGTATTAGATAATTTCGTTAAAATTGTAGTCGAGAGGGACTAAGTATTCAACGTAATGTGATCACACTCGTTCCATGTGGTGCTACATTAATTTTTGAGATTACATTTCTCTTGTCATCAAAGTAAATAATACACAATAATGGTATAATGCATTTTGTTGCATCAACATCAGCAATCCTTTGCTTGTGATACAAACTCAGTCTAAAACGATAAAATTCAGGCGTTACCATCTTTCATAAAGAGAAGAATGATAAATGTGCCCATCAGTGTATGTAATTAATCACTCTGGCATATTGGAGTACAGAGATAATATGCCCGTCTACCATAATATTCAAAAAGATGCCATTGAGATTCACATTTTTATAGAACTTGTCGTCGTACGTATGAGCTGGCAGAAAGAAATGAAAATGGGTTTTGTCTGTTAGTAAATCTCCTCCTTTAAACTTATTTGTATGTGTCCACCGTGTGTCCACTAAACAATTTTGCTTTGTGGCCAACATGAAACCTGGACTTAGTAAATAAAATATATTACCCAACGAAACACACCTTTCCGGACGATGACGACCAGACAGGTTATAATTCACCTGCAAAATGTGTA